>JARHVA010004395.1:840000-845000 GCA_037957365.1 Torreya grandis
TATATCATAGTGTGGCTTATTAGTTAGAAGAATTGCATATGGAGCTTGATAGGAGAGACATCTTGTAGCATAGTGTTATCAATATCATGTAAGTTATAATTAATAAATATGACACCATATGCTATGATAATGATGAGACATTATGTTTACTAGGGTCATTTTATGATAGAGTGCATGAGTTATCTCAGTTGTATAAGCACTAACATGATCTAGTTATATCTACGTAGAGATATGATGGAGTTGTGGATGTAGATAATGATGATATGTATAAAGCTTAAGATATACCTCGTATATAATATTATTGTTTTATACTATACAAAAATTTTACCCTTTTGATATATGTGATGATGTCACATGGTATATTTATATTTGCATGGATGTGTGATTTAATTAAATTTGTTTGTTTAATGAATATATGATATGATAAGTTTGCATAGTAGTATAAAATATTTCATTTTAATGAAATTTTAAATCTAATAAAAGTGAATCGATGATCATATGCAATGAAACCGGGTTTGAAATAAGAAAGCTCAACTATAATGATCATCTTTTAATGGAACTTTTAGTTTTACTTTTATTATTGTAACTGATGTATCTATATAAATATCATGTGTATCTATAGGTGAATGCTTAATTATTCAAATTGACTATGTATGTCTTCTTAATGTTTCCCTCTATAAATAACCCAATCAACTAATGGTTCCTTGATAGGACCAGTGTGGGAAAGATCAATCTTAGTAGAAAGTACACTATGAGAAGGACTTCTACTAGCAGTTATCTTTTGTGAGGGTCGAGGACCATGTGTTCCCTAAAAGGAGCATCATGGGATGTTTTTAACCTCTAATAATAATCCCTAGAAGAAGTAATGGACATATATATATATCAACTATATTTTACACTTCAAAAATAGATATTAACTATATTTTACACTAATGTATATATACCTATCTGTGTGTGTGTGTGTGTGTGTGTGTGTGTGTGTGTGTGTGTGTGTGTGCGCGCGTGCGCGCGTGTGTGTCTCATTTTGAAATGCAATGAATCCCCAATCTATGATTTATGTAAAACTTTATTTAAGAACAAAATAATCATTATCTCATTGTCCATTTATACGATGTTAAATGCAAAAGGGTTGTCCTTTTACATTTTCAATTTTATGTGTTGGATGATGGTAATTAGGAGGAAATTTTATCATCTACTCAGCTGATAATGTACAAAATATATCATGTGGTTTATCTCAAAAATAATCAAATTAAAGTGGTTGCCTTTTTGTAGAGATATTCAGTTTAATTATAGGAGGTATTCTATAGGTATGTGTAGACACCATTTAAGAACTATATATCAACTATATTTTACACTTCAAAAATAGATATTATGGATGTAAATTCATCTTATATACCATTTTTTTTTATGAAAAGGCTTGTATACACTATATCTTTATGCCTAATTACCTATCTCTATATATGACAAGTGTTATTCTGATGACTTAAAACTTCTAGCCTGCCCAGAATGTTATAAACCTACTTATCTTCCATATTTCTAAGTTTTGGACATGCACCTATTTTTAAACTACCGAAACAATTGCATCTTAGTCAGACACTTGCATGACGTATGTGACCTACCCTAATGCAAGTGTCTAGTGCCCTAAATTAATCCATTTTACTAATGAAACATATTCCTATGGTCAACGTAATTTCTTTAATCAGATTTATTATCCAAAGGGACTAGTCTAATTGTAATATCAATCCTCGTTCATTCCTCACCTATAAAAAACCTAAAGAGACCAAGGTAATTTACCAAAAGCATTCTACCAAGCACTTACATTGGAAAAACTTCCCTATTTTCACCTATTTTTGTATCAATCCTAGGGAAAACACACCTACAAGTTTGAAGTACTAAATAAGTATATCAAGAGATATATTTTCCAAGTTACAAGCTGGTTCATTGTTGTACTCTCTTATCACACATTGCATGATTCACACAAGCCAACACATAGGCTATATCTACATAAGTTTGAGGGCCTATTTAGAGTATTGGATATGTATGTAGCCCTTATTGATATAGGGGTCTTTAGGTTAGCTCGACACCATGTGTCTAATAACTTATTTTCCCATAGCCAACATAAATATGGAAAACTAGGCTTTTACTATTTAACAAAGAACAATAATCCATGACCTAGATCTAGATGTACCAGAGTGAAAATGATTAAAAACCTAGAAGCATATAGGTGGTCACATCTAGTTTTAACATATATTTTGTACTAAATATCAACATACAATTAGAATAGTATTATTGATGCAACCATCCTAGGTTGACATAAGTCTCCATAGATACATAGGTAAAATTTCCAAAATCATTTAACTATTCTAGAATCTAGATCCTAACCACTTTTTTCTTATTTTAGGTCCAAAATTATGTTAGCATCAGAACCAACTATCTTATTTCATTGTAATATATAGCATTATTTTACTTTTAATTATTATCATCTTAGCATAATAAACTATGTATATGTTTATCTAAGTTTTTAAAATAATTAGCCTATGCTACAAATACTCTACCACCATTTTGCCTTAGGCTATATCATCTGCATTTAATCCTAGTTTTCCCACATCTATATTGTATGGTTAAACATTTTTTGAAATCAATTGTTCATGTATAAAACCTTAGATGTTGAAGTAGGGTTTTTTGATTCTCCATTTTTGATTAAAAAAATTTTAAATATGGCAAAATCATATATCATTTATATATTACAATTTGTAATTCAAGAAATAATTTTCTATTGTAATAAGCTAATCCAAGGTATCATCCAAATAAACATTCAAATCTATCAATATAATAAGATGATTTTAAAGTGAAAACAACACTTATTCTCTCTCTTCAAAATTCCTTTTCTATTACTATATATCCAATATCTAGACACTAATGTGCATGTTCTCTATAATTTGTTCCACCTAGACCTTATTTGAGTGACAAATACCATCTTACATCCATTCATCACCCACGGATTATATTGGATTATGAAGTTCATGTTATAACTAATCACAAAGGTAAGGGTGTTCTACCTAACCCTACTCCTATCAATATATAATAGGTGCCTCTTAAGGTAAAGCTTGTGATGAAATCTAAATGATATGACCTTGTTGACTAATTGAGAACCACACATGGTAATATTTCCATCCTTGAAATTTTAAAACAATTTGCTATCTATAAGGATATCCTATATGAGGCAATACATGAAACCTGAGTTCCTAGTAGCGAACTTACACTACAGATATCATCCAAGATATCAAAAACAATGAAAAATTAATAACATTTGATCCAACAAAGTTACCATATAAATATGTTATTGACCAAGATTTACCTTTTTTTCATACAAGTACCTATGCATAAAAGGGTATAAAAGGGGTGCTTGTTGACAACGGATTATGATTAAAAATTTGTAGCAGAAATTTTCTAACTTCCACTGGTATTAACACCAATCTTATACAAAAATGAGTGATACATATAAAGGGATTTGATAGTTCACATAGAAATCTAATTGGCCAAAGAAATTTGAATGCAACATTGGAGCCAAAAATGATCACAAGTGATTTTTAGGCAATGTCACAACCATTACATTACAATTTTATTTTATTTAGACCTTGGATACACAGAATGAAGGTTGACCCATCTACTTTACATCAATGTGTAAAATTCATATGTGATGGGACTTTATTTCCAATGCCTACCAATGATGAGCCATTCAAATTCTACAAAATGATACATTTTGATAAAAAGGACATTCATATGATAGTGCAACCTATACAATGTATTCCTCTCGATAATATCCAAACTTATGAGGTGGGCGAGTCAAGTACAATGGATCCATTATATACAAATACAAATAAGGTACTAAAAATTGAATTACACATAGATGAACCTCAAGAAAAAGAACCAATACCAAGGGATCCAATAATACAAGAATTAGAAGTACCTCCAATATTTGAGCTTCCTTTATAAGTCAACACTGAGAAACAAGATGACCATGTTTCAAATTATTTTGACAATGATGACAATCTAGCCAATGATATGATATATGAGACATTGATAAAACTTATTTTTGATCCACTTGAACATATTTCACATAACCTATTTGATGTTATAGGTCCCAATACATATAAACTAAACTCAAGTAGAGAAAGATATGGAACCAAATAAATATAATTACAAAGAAAAAACACAGATGAACATGTAAACACTTCTTATTATTTAAACCAATCTTATCTTTCAAAACTAAGTCAACGATATAAGGGTCAAATATGAATACATCTTGTAAATAATATGGAGGTCTCTCATAAGATTCCATAACAAATTTTATAGATGAAAGTAAACTTGAATACTATAGATACAATATTTTTCATGTTACTTGAACATAACATGATATATTTACCCCATAATAGACACATATCAAGTATTATAATTATTCCTAAACAAGGGTTACCATATTTTAATTATCATCAAATAAATGGCCATCATATAAGTCACTCTCATACATTTACAAACCAAATTCAGAAATATAAGAATAAGGGTTACATATAAATATGCTCAAGAAGACAAAAAAAATATACCACTTATAAATATTGACATGAAAACCATCATTTAAAGAGACAAAGGAATGGAAATCTAACTATTATTGTTAATATCGATAGAATTTATTGTCAGCTTCTCAAGTTTGATATGAACTATTGGGATATAATGTGTACTACTACATTCCTTCAAAAGTTAGGGCAGAATATAATTGAATTATGATACTCTCTATTGATGTAAAATATCTTGGGTACATCAATTTACCAATCACATGTAGACTACAGGTCATGCCCATGATCATATGGATATTATATGAGGATCCATTTTTGACATTCAAGTTTGCATAACATTGGCTCACTGATTACAATGCAAAATTAAATACTGAAGATATGTCCATCACCTTCACCTTTGGGGATAGGAATATTTTCTTACACCAT
>JARHVA010004395.1:847500-950000 GCA_037957365.1 Torreya grandis
CATCATGCATCTTAGGGCTTTGTGTGATCAAATTATCATTACTTCAATGATATATCTACCTGGACATGTTCCCTCTATAGTCTACATTGTAATTCCACAGCTTACATGGTTATCTTATCCTTTAGAGGTAAGGTAACTACCAGTTTATACTTTTCTCACATCAATATGAGGGCATGACATAGAGGCATGAATTCTAAATTGTTTAATATATATTCAATTTACAATAGGGACATGTTTTAGAAACATATTCTCCACATTAACACATACACTAGTTCTTATATTAAAATTTAGTGGGGACATGTTTTTGAAACTTGTTCTCCACAATTATATAGTATGAAACTTACCCTAGATTATAGTGGGGGAATGTTTTGGATACATGTCCTCCACATTGACAATCACAGTAGTTCTCAGATTCAAATTGTAGTAAAGGTATGTTATGGAAAAAGGTTATCCATGTTGGCACTTATATCAGTTTTCAAATTTCTTCATTTATAGTCGGGGAATGGTTTTGAAACATGATCTCTATGAACAAGGAATCTAAAAAGGGAGATTAGTCCTGTGTTAGTTCATAAAACAATGAAATAAGCACACTAACATGCTAATATCTCTAGCCTAGACACTAGGAAGAGGTTTGTAAACAATAAACATATGAAAACTCAACTAAAACATACAAGAAATATTCTTTTGCCTTATATCTCCCAAATGGCTTGTTTAATGGTTTTCTCAACTTGTGCATCATGAAGTCTTTGGCAATGAAGCTTACTTGGATCCTTCTCTTCTTGGCACCTTGGCTTTGATGTTACTTAGCTTAAGATTTGGGAATTATAACACTATTATCATGAGGCTTATGGAATAAATCCTTGATAATAAATATACAATTTCCAAGCTTAGAAATGAAGAGGTTGGCCTTGTATTTACAACCTTAGGAATTAACTCTCAATTCAAAGTGAGTTAGGGTTAAGTTTAGGCTTAGAATGGATTGAAACTAACCTGAGGTCTGTTAAAACTATCTCTAGTTGAGTTAGGGCCATGTGGGGATACATACATCAAAATAATTATGTCCTCCATTTAATTCATAGATAATTGCAAGTTGAATGACGACTCATAAAAATAATGATGAAAGGCTTGATATTTCAATTTTAGGAATTTCTATGTTTAGAAATTCATTAATTTGAAATAGATAATTCAACTAATTCATTTAATATGGTTTATCTTTTTAATTGATCTAGGTTAGCCTTTTAGCTCTTTCAATATTTGATTTAGGTATGCATGTGACTCACTTAATAGGTCCATAAGCTAAACTGATAGTTGTTATGCCCTAAGGTGATTAGGGATGAATCTGTGAGAGGTTATTTTTGAATATGTTGGTATGCCCCAATTAAGGATGTCTAAACATGATTATGATATTTGATAAATGATGCGTAAGTAAATTTAGGATGTTTAGTGATTCCTAAGATTAATTTGTAATGGTTGGTAGGAATCGGTCTGAAGTTTGATCGGGGGTTAGCTCTAGTCAGAATTGGGTGTGTACATTTTCCACACTTACATAGTTTTATATTTACTAAATTTCTTAGTTCAATGATTCAAATAAATACTTATGGTAAAATTTCATACATTGGTACAATTATTTTACAAAGTTTCATTATGAAACATGTCTAAGGTGCATATGCTATGTAATGTACATACAATATTATAAATTTAAATAAATTACAGATTACAATCACTTTTAGGAAATCTCACTAGCCATCAAGTCGTACGTTTATGAACTATATTGAGCTAATCTAATGCAGTAGTTGGTTTAATTTTTGGTATGGTTACAGTTATCAAAACACTCAATATTTCCATATTTATAGGTTATAATTGATTGTGGCATCCAAGCTCACTAATTTTATATTTTTATTTGACTTGGTTTACTTACACACACTAGGTTATAAGTATGACTAGGTTGCACAGTTGAGATAATGTCAACTCTTAAGAGGGAACACGTCTTTTCTATAAGGTTGGGGGCATGTGCCCTCCAATATCTATCTCTATCTCTTTAGATATATGCATTTTAGATATTTATATTTTTCCTAATATATGTTTCAATGATTCATAATGATATATCTTCTAAATGAAATTAGCAAAAGGTAAGAGTGTTTCATGAATACATAGGTGTACTCTTCACTCTTGATCTCCTCCAATTTAATTCATTTCAATGATTTCAACTATATAAATTATATGAACTCATTATATATTTTAAGATGCTCTTAGTTGTAGGCTAGTCACCAACAAAGTGCTCAAGTTGGAATCAAATAAAGACAATGCATGTTATACACACCTAGGTATGCATTTGTTTCTTTTAAACTAGCAATTTAATTACAAGATTAAATGAGGGGAAAATGTAGGCATTATTTTTGAATTATATACCACCTTGATCTTGTGCACTTGATAAATATATATTATGGATGTGCTTTAGCTTCTAGACCTTTTCTATTGCCAAAACGCTCACATACACTATGTCTTTGTGCTTAATTATTGATTTCTTAGTATAACCAATTTTAATATGATGACTTTGACCTTCTATCTTTCACAGAATGTTAAAAACAATCTTATCTTCCATCTCTTTATGTTTTAGACCTGCACTTGTTTTTCAACTACATGGACACGTGTGTCCTAGTTAGATGCATATGTTAACGTAAGTGTCCTACCCAAACATAAGTGTCCAGTGCCCTAAATTCATCCATTTTTCAAGCGAAATATAACTCTATGGTCATTCTAAGCGATTTATGCGATATATTATCCAAAGGGATTGGTATAAATATAAGATCAAACTTTATTCATTTCTCACCTAGAAAAAATGATGAAAATATTTAAAGAGACCAAAATAACTTATAAAAAGCATTATATCAAGCATTCAAGTGAATAAATTTTCCATATTTCATTTTATTTACATATCAGTCATAGAGAAAACACATCTACAAGTTTGAAGTATCAAAGGAGCAACCCAGTAACTATATTTTCCATGTTACAAGCAAGCTCAAAGGTGTACTTGTTTATCATATATCTTATTATTCTCACACAAGATAACACCTCAAAAAGAACTAAATAAGTGTAATGTTCTCTTTGGAGTATTGGCTATGTAGGAAGTGTACATTGACGGAGGGGTCTTTGGGTAGATCGATACCGTGTGCCCACTAACCCATTTTTCTCATAGTTATTATGAATATGAAGAACTACGGTTTTGTTATTTGGCAAGGAGAGACAACTCATAACCCAAATCTAAATACATAAGAATGAATATGATAAAAAACCTAGCATCATCCAGGTGGTCATATTCAGTTTCACTAGGTATTCTTTAATGAACACTTACATCCATGTCAACTAGTAGTATCGACGCAACTATCCCATGTCAGTACAAGTGTCTCGAGCTATAAATATTAAATTTATAGAATCAAATGACTATTCTAGAATCTAGATCTAGTCTACTATTTCCCTGTTCCAGGTCTAGATCAATATTATCATCAGAACCAACTAAGTATCTTGTTTCATTGTAATATCTACCATAGTAGTAATTTTTATCCTTAGCAACTTAGCATAATAAATTTTGTATATGTTTATCTGAGTTTTGTAAATAATTGATCTACTCTAGAGATAGTCTACCATCATTGTGACTTAGGCTATATCTTTCCCCTTTAATCCTAGATCCCCCACATCTAGATTTTAGGGTTAAACAATATGTTTATTTCCCTTATTCAATAACTTTATTTTTATTGTGTGGTATGTAATTTTGATTTTGAAGAAGGATTTTAATGTGTGTGCATAGTCTTGAATGGATTCATCCTCATTTTATATTAATATTTTTAAATGTTCCAATGGTAACTTAGGGAAGGTATACCTATGCAAATTGGATAAGAATACATCTTAGAGTTTTCTGAATGTTAGTAAGGAATCATTTGGGAGGCTATAAAACCAATCAAGATCCTCTTGAGCTAAACTTTGATGGAAGGCTTTTAATACCAATAATCCATCATTGGCCCAATGTGCAAAGGAATGTATATGTTGTTCCAAATGAGTAGTAGGTTCCCCATGACTATTGAAGGAAGAGAACATAGACATGATAAAGTGTGAATGGTAAAGATATTCAAAAATATCTCAAGTAAGAGATTGATCCTCTAATATATTTTCTTCAAAAGTAAACTTGCAACTTAAGAGTGAACTTATTGTTGAAAATCTCCCATGGTGGTCACAATAAAGAGCATATCACAAGGAGAGATTGGAAAATAGGTTGAATATTTGTTTAGAGGTTGCAACCTACCATCCATCTGAAACATAGGAATTATAGATTCTTTTCCACCCTCTGAATAGGATCACCACATGTGGTTTTGAAATATTAGGTTAAGGAAAATCCATGTTTAAAGAGGCAAGTATATATTATTATTAATATTATTTTATCTTTATCTTTATTTAAGTTATGCTAGCAATTCATATTAAATATATACTTAAAAAATATTTATATTTTTTAAAAAACTTTAAAAATATATATATATATATATATATATATAAATTTAAAATCTAATGTCTAATTTATTTAATTAAAATAATATTTCTACTAAATATTTCAATATAAATTATTAACTTTTCTTAAAATTATAATTTGTATTAATTATTTTTAATTTAATATAAACTTTAAAAAAAATTAAAATGAAATATTAAAATATATACTAATAACTAAGATAACAATAATTTAGATATAATTTTATGACAAAAGCATTTCTTTATTTTAGATATAATTTAGATATAATTATTTTTGTGTATCATTTGTATTATTTTTATTTATTTTTGTTTATCATTTGTATTGGCATATTTATTTGTAGAACGTTTAATTTTTGCGAATGCTGGTCATTGAGAGGTTGAATTGATATTTTCTAAACTGTCATGCTTAAAAGTAATCGTTTATATGTGTAAAATCACTATTAATATTTATAAATCCTGCAAATTCCGACACTGATTTTCCTCACCAGTTTGACGTTTGAATTTTTCCTTTTTTATGCAAATGCTAAATATGTGGCACATGGCGAGAATAACTGAGTTTTAGCTCCGTGCCAGTTTAAAAAATGGTGGCCACGCCCTCCCTGCAAGCCATGATGCATCCTACACCTGCAATAAGGGCTCCAGTTGTTTAATAAATATCTATCAGTTCTAATAAAATCCGGCCATAGAAAACTAAAAAAATATTACAAAAAATCGTCATCCACTAACTATGTATTGACAACCCTTCATCCAACAACGGTCCCCCCTTTTGCATGTTTAATCCCACTGTCAATAATCAATAATGTCCACGGATGTCAGAAATCATCACCCTACAACAAACTACTCTCTCTGGAATCAACCTCAGTCTCTGACTTTCTATGTGAGGCTATTTTTATACAACGCGGCTCGTTATTTGCAACAATGCAAAAAAGCCAGCAACGAAGTACGTACTCTTACGTATATTTGATGGCCTTATTATGGCCCTATTTATGTTTTTTACAGTAGTAAAATAAAATGATTTGTTCCACGAGACGATTAGATGCTGGAAGGGGTCATAAAATATAACTAATTTTTAGAACATTCAATTCCATGTAACCTATAATTATTTTAGGTAAATCATATAATATAATATATTATATATATTTTTTGATTTTTTATATTTTAGTATAAATAATATTAATATTTGAAATATAATTTTGATTCAATCAATGTTATCAAAAATACTTATAATAAATAAAATTAAATATAAAATTAAATTTTTAATATATATATATATATAAATTATATTAACATTTGAAATATAGTATTGAATAGAAAACGTCGAATGTTAAATTAAAGCCCCATCAAATCTTTACTACAAATCCTTCAAACACAAAATTATATTTTTTATTGGTTGTTATTTTGTTGTTATGATTATTTTAGTTTCGATGAGTTCACTATCTTAATTGTAAGTTAGGGTCCGTACATGATATCCTAATGCACAATGTGGGCTGCAATGATGATAAAAAAACACTCTTCGCAAGCATTTTACTCAAGCGATAAGCCACAATTTAGGCCCATCCTCTTTTGTACAAAATTTAATATTTCAAAATTTGAAAATATGAACTATCAGCTGTAATATTTAATTATACAAAAAGAAGGAAAGAAAGAAAGATGCATTATTAAGTCATAAAAAGAAAGAAAGAAAGAAATCAAATTATTGCCCACAGAGGAAAAAGGTAGGTTAATAGGAGTCAAAAGTATACTTAGATACAATATTAAGAGGGAGACAAAAATGAACTTAAACATACAAATGAATCTAGAGGTTGTATGTTAAAAGTATCACACAAAGGAGAGGATCTAATAGTTGAACGGGGTTTAATAGTCAAGAAGGTAGTTGAGGATATGAGGCCCAACTTTAGAACATTGCTTTCAAATTAAAAGTAGATGCATTTTTCATTAATTACAACCACTTTTGTACCCAATACTTGAACATTGATATTTTGAAGAGATTCATAAAAAAAATGTACCCTATACACAAGGTATTGTACTATTATCAGTACACAATATTTTAATTATAAGTATCTAAATTTGAAATTTACATATATAAATGCATATATTGAATTCTAAAATATAAATTTTATATTACTTGTCAAATATAATATGTCCTTCCACTTGCTATCAACAGTCAGAATCATATGAAATAAATACAACATTATAAACTTCTATTTTATGGCCAACTATACATTTCTTTTATTTTCTATTTATTTCTCCATGAATGTTCATTATTTCTCCAATCGTAGTTCTTGTATGATTGAAAAAAAATGTTAGACTCACCAGAATATTAAATTCATATTCAAAAAATTTCAACAATAAATTAGAATATATTAGTAATTTCTAAAACATTTTATGATAAATCTTCATTACCCAATTGCAATGCATAGTCATTTTACATTGATTTGTATGAAACAAAATTCTACAAAATATATTGTATCATTGTTAGCTTCTACACAATGGAGCATGAAAATATGAATTTGTCTTCGAAACTTTTTTTAAAAAATAAATAGTTTTCATAGATCTGTGAATCATTATGTGATTTTTTAAATTATAGTAATTGTTATATAATTATGTTTATGGTTCAGGTATAATTCGTGGGATTATATGCACCTATCAATTTGCTCTCTCAATTTGCAATCTTAAGTTGTACCAGTGTTTATCAACATAATTAATAATTTAATTTTGTGTAGCCATCATTGCTTACAATTGAGTTTTTTAATCTCTCACAAAGAAAATGAATCTGTGGTTATTGTAGTTTATTTTAGTGTAATCAATATGAGTATCATTCGGGATGAGTAATAATGGCTTATGATGTAAAGTTAACTTGTGTAATAAACTACATGAATACAAATAAATGAAAAAAATATAAGAATTTTACATCCATGAAAATGATCCATCTTATAATATTATTCATGCTTAACAAAATAAAATAATTTACTCCAAAGCTTAAGACACTTTGGATCATGACTTGTAGCTATTCGACCGCATATAATTATAACTTGCAAACTCGTAGTAAATAAAAATTCACTAAAATATACAATCCATAATAACTATCACCTGAATGTGTCATTGTATTGAAGGAAAACATAGTGGTGGTATCATTGATGGAAGCCTTCAAATATTTCATTCACTATTAGAAGCCACTCAAATTCACCCTTTAATAATGAAGATTCTTTGTAAAATACTTTATTAAAAGGTGACTTTGATTGCTCTTTGTAGTAAACAAGAAAATGTTCTCATCCTAAATGTACTTAGTAATAATATAGAATCACAAATAGAGGAATTTCAAAGAGGATAAGACAACCATATCATTAACAAAATCATGATAGCCACCTATGATGCATGTTAACTTTAAATGTCTGTTAGTTTTTCTAAGACCACTCTATCATAATGTCAAAAGAAAGAAACCTAGAATTTTTTAAAAAAAAATAATTTCATTTTAATATATGTGAGAAGACGTACTCATTCTATATGATTCATATAGGGACTACAATAAATTAAGCTACAATTACTACAGTATGAGAAATCATAGAAAGATTCATGCACAATGCCATTATTATTATTTTTTAACAAATGTTCTAAGCCATACTCACAATTTTTAAACCATTTGCCTCATAGCCTTAGTGAGATATGAAAAACCTCCCTTGCAAGCAATGAGACAAAAAAAAATAGATAAACAAACACCACTTACAAACTAATCAAATCTATGGCTTGCAAAAGGGATGACGCAGAAGCCAAGAGAGTAGATGGGCATTTGGCATCGTTGTAAGGTGAAATAGCCAAGTGTGGGTGAAATGGTGATGAAGCTATGGATATTAATTGTAGGGTGGTGAGATATTGATGCCTTGTCATCTTGAACTAGGTGTATGCATTCCATGGGCTACACAATTACCTAAAGATTCCATGAGAAATCAATACAAAAAAGAGTACTTAAGACTGCCATTCAAGTTTGCAAGCTAAAATTACTCATTCCAAATGATCCACAAAATGCATACACCAAGCGTAAGACATATTAATAATTTACAAAATGACTAAAAAATTCATTAATTTTTTAACAAACATTCAAAGCCACATTAACATTTCCAAAACCAAATGACACAACATTAGTGAGGTAAAAAAAACATATGTCGCACAATGTTAGTGGGGTATAAGAAACCTAATCTGTAAGCAATGATGGCAAGCCAAGCATCAACGAACTAAATGCAAACAATTCAAACCTTACACAACCATTAAAACATGTAATTCATAATAACTCATTCTGAACAATTGAAAGATCGATTCCACTGAAATTAACTATAGTTTAAGAATGCAAGATATAATGGCAAGCAAACAAACATTTTTTTTCAACAAATATTCGTAGCCATATTAATATTTTTTAAATGATTTGGGTTGCAGCCTTAGCAAGCTATTAATAACCTCCCCTATACTTAGTTATGGCAACCAATAGCAAACAATCATGTAGTGACTATTGCTCTTCCAATCATTGTGTCTCCTAAACCCTCCATATCCTCTTCCCTTTAAAAATAGTGTGCACGGAATATGATGGCCCAATGGAAACGAATGGGGTGATGAAGGTGCGATAAGGTTGGCTACATAGATCAACTACACTAAAATTAACTGCAATTTAATAATGCAAGGAATGATGGCAAGCAAACAAACAAAATTATTTTATTTTCAACAAATATTCAAATCCATCTTAGCATTTTTTAAATGATTTGGGTCGTAGTCTTAGAGAGGTATAAAAAACCTCACTTGTACATAGTGATGGCAATTGATAAAAATCAGTCATGCAACACTTCAAATCATCTCGGCTCCCAAACTCTCTAATATTCTCTTCGCTTCAACATTTGCGTGCATATAATGTGATGCCCTGACGGGGATGAAGGTGGAAAAAAGTTGGCATCAAATAACATGACGATCGATGAATTTAATGCATGGTACTGGCTAATAAGTGCAGGGTGATGAGGCGTTAATTCCTTATTACCTTGAACTAGGTGTACTCATTTTGTGCATTGCACGCTATCAACAAAACTTTGCATGCCCAATTTTTGGCACCCACTTATATTTTTATGGTGATGTTACGATCGTTGATCAATTAGACCTCCAAAAGGACACCATAATGACCCCTTGAAAGACAATCGAAACCACTTGATTGTACTAGCACATGTCAAATGTTCAAAATCTAAAATGAAAAAGTCGACAGACTAAATTATCCATCGACATCAATTTTACGTATTGATGTGACACAACTTATGCGCCATATAAGTATCAAGTTAAGGCACACAGCGACTAAATCCTCTTTGAAAAAAATAATGCATTTTCGGATTAAAAAATTCGTGCCACTAAATAAAAAATTTATTAAATAAATAAATAAATAATTTAATAATAACTATAGCTGACACGAACTGAAGCCATTAACTGCTCCATGTGCGCCATCCTGGAAAATTTTTCGTTTATATCAGTATATAGGTTTCTCTAAAGCTGAAGGAAGTCTGACCAAAAAAAAAAGATGGTACCTTCAGGCAATTTATGACAGTACGCGTCACCAAATTTGTGCGATCTGTCAATTTCAAATCCGACATCAACTGCATGAAATTCAAGCCTGAATTTAGAGGAAATGTGTGTTGATTGGACTTGTCTTTAGCCCTAAATTTAGTTGTGAGGATTACTAAAGGTATTATCAGACATTCGTGTCAATTTTTTTTCTTCTGAACTTTGATCTGTCTTTATACGCAGGAAATGGAAGAGAAGGATACGAAGAAGAGAGATTGCAGCAAAGGTGAATCGGTTGGGCGTAAGATCTATAGAGGTGTCCGTCAGAGGACTTGGGGGAAATGGGTATCTGAAATTCGGCAACCAATGAATAAACGAAGAATATGGCTGGGCACATATGATACTCCACAGATGGCCGCACGAGCGTACGACGTGGCAGCTCTCAGCCTCAAGGGCAGCAGCGCGTTGCTTAATTTTCCAGAGATGGTGAACACTCTTCCTCGCCCATCTTCTTTAGATCCACGTGATATACAGTCTGCAGCTAAAGCATCTCAATCCTGCTGCTTCTACAGTCATTCTATCGCTTCTCCTTCGAAGGGGAACGTCGTTGCCGATAGTACAATCTGTACATTTGGGTCTGGTCAGCAAGCGATTCAGAAAAGCCCTAGAGCTTCAAGGGACTGCACAGACTTGGAACTGCGTTTGGCAATGCATGGAGAGCAAGAATAAAGAGGGCAAATTCGTTGAATTAGATGCAGTCTATGCATCATCCACCACAATTGTCTCAATAGGTCCAACTATTCCAGTTAATCTGACCATCATTAATACTGTAACTGTTTTTATTAGGGACAAAGAAGCATGTAGAAAATATTTGTGAACACAGATATTTATTTTGAAGTTAGACCTCAATTTATTTATTTTTTGGTTTGGTTTGAATTGATGAGCATCTAGATTTAAGATGACTTGAACCTGTAATAACTTTAAGTGTAATCCCGTTAAGGTACCTACCACTGAACCACAAAGTTTAGTGACTGGACCATACTTTTTCACTATATTTATTTTAGTGTAATTTTAGTTTCTGGTTTCCACATAGACCTCGGCTATCAGTAAACTGCCCATATATTGGGAAATATTTTAGTGTATTTTAATTGATCTTTGTTTTATGTTTTTAGTGTTTTACTAGTGTAAATTTTATGTAGTTAAAGGGTTGAGTGTGTTGTTAATCTTGGATAAAAACTGAAAATCATTGATTTAATAGAACTTTCTGAAAATAAAAAGTGAGAGGAGAAAATGAACTTATTTGGGTATACACATATTTTTACACAAATTTTAGGGTATTAAAAATGACTAAACAAGCATGTAAGAACCTTTCATCCTTTGACCATTTGTTGAACTTTGGATTAGGATAGTAGTGCCCTTATCAGGGCAATGTTAGAAGTACAATCACTGAGAGGTGGGGGTGAATCAGTGATGCTAGATAATTCAATTCAATTTTTAACTCTTAAACATTCAACACATACAATTATGATGCATACAAATTAACAATTGCAATGAACAAGGAAGATATAGCAAGATCAAGCAGATAACACATGATATATGTTGGAAACCCTCTTGGGGAATACAAACCACTGAACTCTGCAAGATGGACTACAGTCTTATAAAGACAAGATTCAACATTTAGACCATCACCAAATGATCAAGGAAAACCTATCCCTTAATTTAGTGAGACACCCGTCCCACAAGGAGTAACAAACCCCTTAGGCAACAAAGCACCAACCCAACTATCTTGATCTAATCTCCACCTTTGATCTGATGTCTTTTACAATGGATGATGGACTTATCTTACTTGCTCTCTTTCCCCTTAACACTCTCACAAACTTGCACATACAAAAAATGCATCTAAAACACCCTTTTGGATCACTCTTCACTTCTGAGCACATACACAATCAAAAAACCTACAAAAACTCTATCACAACATTAATAAAATGACCTATAAGTCATGCACACAATCGTCAACCTGCTCTGCTCTTCAATCCATCCACTAAAGACACTCACTCAACTACACTCTAGGGCTTACATGTTCAATCTACCTCTTCTAGACTCATTAGGTCCACTGACCTATAGGTTCACCTTCATCACCTTAATCAGACAAGCATGACCGATCCTCTTCACTATCTATTAGTCATCACTGACCTATACCTTCTCTTTAAAATTTGTCTTCTTTAAATTCCATGTTTTCTCTACTCAACTCCAAATAGGCTAATTATGCCTAGTATTTATACTACACACTCATTTAACCCATCTTGGTTGGCCAAGATGCTTAGCATTTTTTTTCTACCTTTGAAATAGATCTTCACACACATTAAATGTAAAAACCCCACACTCCTTAGGTTGGCCATTACCTCATTAACTCCGAAATAACCATTAGGTCTTGGTGAGACCTAAAACAATTAGGGCTACTCACCCATACATTACAAATTCACCTCCTTGGGCCACTTTTAGCTTCTAGCAATGTTTTGAACACATAAAACCTATGTCCAATAGACCCTTGTTAACTCTTTCATGGGTCTATGCCATCTGGAACATCAACTCAACATTTGAACTTACCAATTAGGTCTCCTCATTCATTAGGCCTTCAAACATAGAAAACACAATCTCAAACTTCTGAAACAACTTCTAAAATAGTTCACATAACCATATGATTAGATCACATAGTTGAAACCTTCAGGACCTATACAACACCTTCATGTTATTTAGATACTTCAACACATTCTCTAAGCACTCAAAATAACTCTCTTAAAATGACCACCAAAACTGATCATATATAGTCAAAATACAATCAATCTATTTTCACTCTCAATAATTAAATAGGGGTATATCATGACAACCAATACATTATCATAAGCTTTAAATAATTATAAAACATATGCATACTCATTTACTTCTTGAATTCTACTCAAAACACCTTCAACTCACTCTTGCAACATGGTTACTCAATATACCAATGCATTCAACAAACTCAATCAAATTCTAAGAGATTATTGACACTAAATATGGATTGGTCAGAACTCCAAAATCCACACATATGGTTTTAATGGAATTTAAAACACTCTCTAATTAATAGTTCATCTTGAAACATCAAAATACGATCAAGAACAAATCAAACATCCTTCTTTGGTCAGTTACAGAATATGGTCAAACACATAGTCAACATTAGAGCTTAATATTTAAAATTATATGATCATTAAAATCTTATAATAAACATTTCTAGATGAACCTTGAAATTCTTTACAACATTTCCTTTCACATCACCTTTAAATTCATCCTAGACCAAAAGATATAAGTGAAATACTTGGCACTAGTTTTTCCTATGTTAATTTCAAATACCAATGGTCACTGGTAAATGCAAATATTGTAGACATGTGTATTCATATTGTGTCCCTTGATAACTTATTCAAACAGACTTTATTGATCTCTTTGCAATCCTCTTGACTTTAAATCTATAATACTCATCATTAATCATTGATTTATGCTTTTATTATTAAGACACTTGGCACCCTTGCATGTCTTCAAAGCACATTGTTGTCAGTTCCTACTCTTGGACAACTTCATACTCCTATGTTATTTATGATCATTGGCTATTTGAATCAAATAAAACCTTTGGTATCCATCTGCATACATACCTATGTATCATTGATCTTCTGCCAAATCATTTTGATTGAGACACATGTCACTAGTGCATGCAATCTCAGAAAACTTTGAAAAATTGACTTCATGTGTATCATTGGATCATAATTTGGATGATGAAAGCTCACCCTTAAATTTATCTTGACTAGTTGACCCTATATTTCAATGTAGTTAAAATTGATGGTCTCTAGCACATCACAGTCTTTAGGAGCAACTTTGAAGGTTCATAAAATGAGCTAGAAAACACTCCAAGTGTCTAAATATTTAAGGTACCTTATCGGCACTATAGACAACATCTCCATGAGATATTTTTATCACTTTTTAATTTTTAATTACTTACACTAAATTCACAAACTTATTTGTTAATTCATATCTACATGATGTGTAGTGATGATCTGGGTTCTCTTTAAGTTAGAAGATGCATATTTCTCTTTCCAAACGATCAAATGACATAATAGAACTTCACCAACATATTTATGGATTATTCACAACCTATTATTTGTCCTTACAAATATGAACATATGCCATATACTCTCCAAGATATCAAAACTAACTTATTTATCATTCATGTACTAGTATAACATGCTCTATTTGATATCAATGACAACCTAAGATATAAAATGACTAGTCTGATGAAATCCTTTCACTCCCAGAACCACTCCAAGAACTCAAAATACCACATATGGTCTCTTCAACATAACCATACCATTAATAACATCTACCATATACCTATGCAAGTCAAACACTGAAAAACTATGCAAGAACAGTGAACAACATTGAAGTAGACTTTGTCATTGTCATTCGATTAAACATGACACCTCATCAAAATCCTTGGTCACCTTGGAGACATCATTGATAAACCTCCAATAATCTCCTCTTTTGTAATTGATGTTAAACACTAATACAAATATTATTCTCAAACTCTATCTCTCTCTTTAAGTACTTTCTCCACCTTTGTCACAATGACAAAGTGGGCTCATCTTCAGATCTTGAGGACCTAAAAATAATTCAAAAACCAAAAACATGAAAGGACCACCTTGGAGAGATGATAAAAATTCCCTTAAGTTTTTTCATAGCGCTTCTTATCTTGACCTTCTTAAACATGCTTCAAAACTATACTATTCTTTGATTATACATATCTTTTATAAAGACAAAACATACATGAACATTTGAAACTACTTGGACATACTCTGAAAACATTAAGAGGGACTCCCCCTACATCACTTGAGCTTAGGCACCCTTTTTATCACCTTGGTCTTTTGGATAAAATGACCATAAAGTCCTCTTCTTCATACTACCCTTGCTTAGAGGCCTTGTAGGCCTACCAAGACCTTACAAAGCCCATAACCTTATGTGTATGAACTTTCATGGATTAAAATTTCATATCTAGTGCATTATCATATTCCACTCCATGAATACCCCAAAAAAAAAAACATTTAGCTCTTCCTCTACAATATATGTCATTCACAAACTTATTGGCCTATTAGCTTTTCATTTGCACAAATACTCTTTCATGGATCCAACCATGCACTTTCAGAAGACTTTGAAAGACTTTTTAATCAACCATCTAGAGGCTTCAATGGATTAAGCATCCTCAGATCTCAAATTATTAGGAAAAACATTTTTTCAACATGATAAAAAATAATAGGTTTATAAGGGAAACTTAGTTAACAAACCACCTCTTAGTAAACATCCATATCAAAAACTTTTCTCACTTGGAGGTCAAAAATACACATTTATGGATCAATTTTTGAGCTTGGAATCCTTTAGGAACCCATACTTCCTATACAATAGTTTTTTGACCTACATACTCTTAAGCACAAACTAAGAAGCCCAGGAGCAAATAAAATTATCCAATTGCACACAAAAGACCTTCAAATTTTGAATTAACCTACAACACACTTGAATTAGGTTAACAAACCTTTATAATCTAGTAAGACACCTTGACAACTTGTATTTATTCAATTGACACATGAAAATCTCCATACCTAGCCTATAAAACATGCACATACAACAATCAACATCCCAAAACACTAGAAACTAATCATGACAAAATTTTCACATCACCAAGACAACTAATCCACTTTAAAAAAGAAAAATAAACTAATCTTAACTCTTTTTTGTCTTCCAAGGCCCAAAAATCATCACATTTTCAAGATTAGCGCTCACTAGGTAGTGAGCACTAACAAAAGTGGCTAAACTCAATAAATGACCATATTTGACTCTTTTGACCAAAAACATACATGAAACCTCATGTATTAAACTTTTGCTAATCTTATTCAGGCCTCTCTAACTATTTGATTTGTCTCCCCCTAACTCAATGCTCTATCTGAAAAGTCAACTTCAACAAGTCTTATCAATGAATCAGGTCTACCAGCAACTCTTCAACATTTCAGGACCAAAATACTTGAACATACCTTGATCACACATACGTCATTCTCAAAAATAAAGATGTCTTTTAAGAAGCATAAGTAGAGACACCCTAACTCATAATGTCCTAGAACAATGTGAAACTAGGATTTACATATAACTCCTCATATTCCTTCTCTTCCTTAGACATCTGAAACTGATAGTTCTTATTCTTTTTATTAGGCTTAAGAGAAATAATTTTCTCATCTACTAAAACATTCTCCTTATTTTCTAAGAGTAAATTAACAACACATGGATATAATATAGATTCATGACATACATTTCCATCTAAAGAAAGAACTTTATCACTAGGCATTGATAACTGATGTTCTTTGCATAAAACATGCTCAATAATAGTATAATGTTCACTTATATTCATACACACCTTAGAACTAGTCTCAACTAACACCTTGTTCTTCTCCTTGAGCTTGATCTCTTCATTCCCAAAATGAGCATACAATGAGATCTTATAATTCTCCACCTTAGAAAAAAGACCACTTGGACCTGTAGACTCATTATGAATCACACCTTTCATTTTTGGTTTCCATAAGTTAACTTGTATTTCTTTCATGTATATCATAGCAAAGAAACCAACTATGGTCTCTATCTGATCTCTCCTAAGACACTTAAGTCTCCATAACTATGTGTAACCTCTTCCTTGCACACTAGGAGCTCCGTACACCTTGTTTTGCATTTAGAACTTATTCAATGTGTTTTTTTAATATCTAGTAATGTGACAAACTCTATGACAGCTTAAATAATTAATATCATTCATAATTTAATAATTTTAGGAATATTTAAGTCTTATTCCTAATTTAGTTAAGGGTCTGATTTGACTAAATTAGTAAATAATATTGTAAAAATTTTACTATTAATTTGTATAATTTGATTGTATTTTTAACTTTTCTATAAATAGTAATAAATATGAAAAAAATAAGACTTAGCTAAAAATTAGATGAAATAGGTGAGATAGGATTTGAAATTTATTCTGCAGGACTAAGATAGTGTTGCAAATCATGATCTAGCTTTCATATTATGAAAGGATAAGAGCACTAAAATAAGACACCTTGGGGTCTAGTTCTATAGTATTCTTCTATTGCTATTGTCTCAGAGACCTAATTTTTTTATTTTTATTCATTGTCCTTATGTGAGCCTGCCTATGAAATTTAGACTATTGAAGGTTTATGAAACTCTTTTTACAGATAATTTAGTCTTGAAACCCTAGAATTCATTGTGCTTTGATTAATCTTGAGATATAAATAGGGGGTTAGTGTATATAATATGTACTGAACATGTATCCACATCCATTATGTCGGAATGTTGCCTACATATCAATACTCTGAAGAGGGATCAAACTATATGTAGTTCTCACACTTGATGTGATTCGTGTAATACTATTATAAAGATACAAAAATACTAAACTGAGTGTGCGTAAGGTGGCTAGGGACTGGTGTGAGAATTTACAGGTGCTTGTAACTGTATTAGATGGATATATGCTAAGAATAGGTAATTTTGATTTAATGGTGTTGCTTGTATTCTTCCTTTATTTCGTAATATTTGCCTACCCCTTCTAAATAAACTTTGAATAGGCTTCTATAGAGATCTATTGGTCATGGGTTGAATTCATTTATGTTAGGATGAGAATAAGAAGGATAGGAATTAGAAGGAAATGACCATTACAGCTAATAATGAAATTAGATAGGAGCATAAAAAATGGATACCCTAGTGTCTAGTGTTATAGTCCAAGTTGGACATTATTGTCCTATAGGTATGGGACCTAGGAGGATGGAATTATAACAAGAAATGTATCTTGGATGAGCTAAAATTAGATCTTGGAAGTCTATGGATGATTAGGAATAAGCAAAGAGGTGTCTAGAAGGATCATAAGAGCATGCAAGAGGGACCTATGGGTTAGATGTCACAAGCCACACTTAAGCTAGCAAATTTCACATTTTATATGATTGCATTTGCCCCCTCTTTATTCTATTGATGTGACAAAGTGAAATCCCTAGTTAAAAGAAAAATAGAAATTGTACCCGAACATATCTACAATGGTGAAGCTCATGAAGTTGTGTGATGCTAGGTGTGCATAGAGAGAGCACATTGTCAAGTGTAAATATCCAATAGAAAACAAAGAGTAGATTAGTTCTTAGTAGATATGATATATATAAAATAAGAATGTACAGAATTTGGATAAAAGAGAGAGGAAGAGAAATGAATGAATACACATCACCAGCTATACAAACCAATACAAAACCTATTGTGATGATGAGTGATGTCGAGTATATGTTTAATGATGTTATACCAAGAGTAATATTGTGAATGGAGCTAAGTGCTCAATTCCTCAAGAGTTACTCAAGAATAAAAAAGCTATACCTTTGGTTTCATCATCAGCCATGAAGGGAATCAATGTGATCATGCATGTGCTAATTGATATTTGGACCATGTGTCTAATCCCTCTGAGCAGGAGGCTCAAGATTATAAATGATAGCTAGTCCTTTAGCTTTATCACTTCCCCATGCATTAAATCTATGAAATTATAATACTATGAATGTGTGTCATATAAGATGGCTCCTAAAGCCCATAAATGTTTTGTAATCTATAAATATGGTGTGGATAGGTGAATATGTACTAGAAACTATGCCACTCTTGGTTGCTTAGAAAAGGTGGAGATTAAGCTTGTATGAAATCCACTTTGAAAATGGGCAATAGGTTTTTGTGGAAGCCACTAAAAAATGATGTCAACCACTTGGAGATGGAATAAGGCACACAACTACTGAGACTACCTAGGTAATGTATTGAACTCAAACAAAAGGAGTCAAATGTGATGTACACATTACTTCCAATCACTCATGTCTAAATCATGGATTCTAATCTAGAATTTATACCAACTGCCTAATCTAAAACTGGAAGTGAAAGACATCATGTTGTGTATGATGCCACTTGTATCTATATTCTCTAAGAAAAATTGTAGTAAAATTGTTGATTCTGAACTAAACTACTACTGACAAAACTATAACTATACTTACTTTTTTATCTATTTTTGGAAAATATTGTTTTTTTGTTGTTTGGACATGGGCAGCAAAATTAGACACCCTACTAGCCAACATTGTATTCCACCCTTCACATTCTTATCTTGTACTAATTTTTAAAACTATTATATAATTGTCACTATCTACCTAGTTTATTCTACGTAGTTTGAAGTGTAGATATTGTTCTAGGTGTTTTGAAAGCTGATTTTTTGTATCGATAGGAGTTTCGATCTATATGACAAAACCTTGTTTATTTCTCCCTCCTTTGAGGGTAGGAATGAAGACCCTTATAAACTATCCTTAAAATAAATAACCTTGCAAGTGTGTTACACTATGAAAATACATGATATATCAATGATAATCAACAAGATTTCTCAAGATATAACATGGTTTGTATGAGAGATTATTAGATCAATAGGGGTATGCCTAGGTAGATATAACAATTTAATAACATGTGCAACATAATAAACTAGAATTAAAAGTTTGGTTAGTTGTTGGTTTTTACTTTTTAAGGAGGGATAGATCATGATATCCATCATAACATCCAAGAAAGTAAGATAATTCATTTTGTGGATCATGGAAATTGTAAACAATAGAGAATTAAACAAGGTAGGAAGCATGCAAGGCAAGAAGCAAGAAACATACAAAAGTGGCCAAAGATCCAAAAAAATAAAAAACATGGGCACATGTCACTCCAACTATAAATAAAGCATACAAGATATGTTCAAATTCTGCATAGACATACAATTGGAAATAAGCAAGGTTGTCATGAAAGCCACAATCACATAGAAGAGTACAAGCAAAAGACATTAGAAAATGTCTTCAGGCACACACAAGACATAGAATGTGAACTAAGAAATATAATCACATAGAGCTACATAAATCAAAAACTGAAAGTATGTAAGATACTAGAAATAAAATCACATGTGACTAATCAAAATAATAATTGAAAATATGCAAGACATGTAGTACAAGACTAGGTATATGCTAATAGATACACAATGCTATATACTAGTGAGTGTTGATAGAGTAATCTGTGTAAGCTAGTAAGTAATGTACATCAATATAATAAGTAGAGTGTGTGGTATAAGAATGATATAACCTAGATGGTTTATTCGTGTAGAATATGCCCCTAGTGAGTAGATATATCAACATGTGTCTTGAATGTAGAAGTAGGATGTTCCATCAATGGCTAGGGTGAAGCAATCAAGGATCTAAATCTCACTACACACACTCAAAGAAGATCAAGTGAAGCATGGTAATATAGATAAATTAAAAAAAAGTAAAAATAATAAATGTAAGTCTAGCATAGTAGTATAAATGTGAAGCATGGATAATTCATACAATGAAAATGTTTTTGTGGTTTTTAATTACTTGAATGTTTTTGGTATTTTGGAATATTTAAACACTTTTGTATTTTGGAATATTTAAATGTTTTTGGTATTTTTTCGGAATAAGCTATGTAATATAAATCATAAAGGACACTATGTATAATTAATATTGAGAAGAAATGATATTAATCGATGAGTCTCATGAGAGACTCCCTATTATGGTGTCCTATATCAATGAGAGGGATCATTCATGATCATGAAGTATGATGGAAGGGATGAGATTCTGGCTCTAAAAGCTGTGTATACTATAAATGCTCTAAAATATCTATAGTGGAAACTAATTGTGAAATATACCTATAAAAATGAGGAGTGGATGCAACTATACAGATCTTAAGGACCCATCTAGTAGTAGGAGAAGCTCTCTGAACATGTGCTCTGTTTGTAGAGGCATGAGACCTCAATGAGATTTGTCTAAGTGTGAACACTATAGGTAGAATTTTTTTATAATTATAAAACTATTATTTCTCAAAAAGAGATCTCTATGGAAGTGTATGAACTCTCTATGATGGTGATAGAGGCCTTGATTGTTTCTTAATCTCAACTAGAAGAAGAACTAAAACTAGTGGAGAAACTAAAACTAGTGACTAAAAATAGTTGATGGATTTGAAGTGGGGAGTGGTAACTGATATATAACTCCTCCAACTGTAACAACCTAATTATCATGAATTAATTTAATGCATCTATGAGCTATGGAAGGTACTACTCAATGTTTTGGAATCCATGGTCAGCCAAATAGTATATCAAAAACTCCTGCACTATAGAAGAAGTACAATCTCACGCAATGAACACTGTATGTGATCACTGATTTCACTAATAACTATGTGTTTTAGGGTAATATCCTACTTTGAATATTCTAAATGCTACAATAATGTCACAGTGCACATGTTCATGTTAGATCCATTGTCTATGAGAACATTATGAATAAAATGATTATGAATGTAAGCTCTAATAAAGAGTACATGATAATATGAATCATCCTCAACTATCTCTTGATCTGAAAAGGAGATCAAACATCTAGATAAATTTCTAGAATTGTATACAACAATCATGTTGCTCAAAGGGTGTAACTCAACTAAAGCTATTTTGTATGTAACTGGTGGAGGATGTGCATGATGCACATGATGAAAACCTAATGTATCCTTTGTTTCTTATTTAGAATTCTACAGAAAATGATCTGAGAAAAAATTTAGAGCCTTGTCTTGTGTTTGATTTACTTGTAGAGGCTCAACTGGAGTGCCAAGATTAGTAAGATTTCCATCTATCAAGTCATGTATCTTTTGTTTCAAACTAATGCATCTATTTTTTATGTGGCTTGGTGCCTTGTGGAAGTCACAAAATACATTCTAATCATATCATTATGGAAGTGGCTTTGTTGTATCAACTTCCGAAATAGGAGTGAGAGATATGATATTACTATCCAAAAGTTACGATAAATTGGTAGATTGGTAAAGGTTCGTGAAGGAGGTGATGATACAACCACTCATTGAGGGTGTTCTAAAGCTAAATTGGTTGTAGGTTGATTTTGACTCTTGTAATTACTAACCTTGACTTTGTATGGGACTTTGTTGCTACTCTTGTTTATATTTTTGATATACTTGTGTACTTAAGTTTACCTATTGAAATTAATTTGAATTCCTTTTCCTTTAGTGTATGACATAACATAGTGAAGGAAGAGAACCTTTTGAACATTACTAACTCATGTAAATTTGGTAAAATACTATGTTTGAAGAGATATTATAACCCCTAATCGACCATGGGGCTAGTCATCTTAGCCAAGATAGTCTTGTATAGAAGAACATGATATGTGAGATGCTCATTTGACCTTTGTTTGTGTTGCAAAACTTGGGCATAGGAAAACTTATCACCAACGTTAATGTTAAAATAAGCTAGGAACATATCAGCTAAATGATTTAATGCATTGATTGACTGATTTGGTAGACTATAGAACTATTGTAAAGCATAATCCTTTAGACTTTGTGGAAATAACTTGGTTAGTATCCAGTCATTTGGCACATACTCCAACCATTCTATGTGAAAAGCTCTCAAGTGTGTCTCTAGATCACCCTTGCCATTATATAGAGTGAACTTAGATTATATATAACCTTATGGTAAGGGTGTATAAGCAATATAACATGCCAATGGTATATCAAGTAGAGCATAAGAATCCAAAGACTTTATAGGTCTATAAGTACCTTTCTCAATATATACCACCTTGGATTGAAGAGATTTTATGTCTTCCATAAGGGATACCACATCAGGAGATAAAGATATACTAGTCATATTTGGTGGTGCCTCAAAGGGAGGTTGGGCTACTATAAGGGGTTGTTGAGACATAGTTGCCCTTATGGTGTCATGTGTAATTGATTGCTCTATGGTTCGAGAAGATTAACCGTTGTTCACTTTTTGTTGCTCTTCTTGTAGTATTTTAATCATATCATCTTGCATACATGGGTGTTTAGATAAGACTTTTTGAAGTTCCCTTTTATCAATTTTATCAAAACTGGTGTATTGGGCCATTGTTAAAGTAGGAAAACAAATTGAAAATTGATTGAAGTTTTTGTAATAATTTGTAATAAGAAAAGTGCTATGGAAGGAAACTACTAAATATAAAAAATGTAAAGTCCTAGAAACAACAAATTTGAAAACACATAAAAAGGATACAAATCACATAAACATGTAAGGTGAAACCTAAAAAATAATCGGTCGTAGTATATGCAAGTAGGGTTTTGAAAAATATTTTATTTAAGATTATTAAATAATTTTAACAATTATTGTGAATTTTTTATTGAAATATGCAGGTAAAAAATCAAAAAATTATTAGAAAAACTCTAATTTAAAGGGAACTAATATGTCCAACTAGGGTTTTTTAAATCATTATTTTTTAAAATTTACTATGGAACTTTGAAAATTAAAGTATATTTATGATTTAAATATGTAGGTAGAAAATCAGAAAAATATTAAAAAAAATTGATTTTAACGGACCTAGTATATGCACTTGGGTTTGGAAGAAAATATTTTTTAAAAATTACTATGGAATTTTAAAGATTAAAGTGAATTTTTAATTTAAATATAGAAATCGAAAATCAAAAAAATATTGGAAAAAATCAACGAGAAATTTACCCTAGTGTTTTTAGGTACAAATGAAGTATGTCATGTTCACCAAATGATTTAACTATTTTAAGAATATTAAAGTCTTATTTCAAATTTAGTTAAGGGTCTAAGTTGACTAAAATAATATTCAAATAATTTAGCTACTGATTAGTATAGTTTAACTATATTTTTAACGTTTCTATAAATAACAATAAATATGAAGAAAATAAAACTTAGCTGAAAATTAGATGAAATGGATGAGATAAGGTCTAGAATTTGTTATGTAGGACTGGGATAGTATCACAAATCAAGATCTAGCTTTCATTTTATGAAAAAGATAGGACCACCAAAATAGGACACCTTGGGGTCTGGTACTATACTCTTCTTTTACCAATGTTATCCCAGAGACCTACATTTTCAAGGTTTTGTTTGTTATCCTTGTGTGAGCCTACCTATGAAATTTTGACTATTGAAGGTCTACAAAACTCTTTACAGAGATGATTTAGTCTTCAAACCCTAGACTTCATTATGCTTTGATTAATCTTGAGAAAGAAAAGGGTCGGGGGGGGATTAGTGTGTGTAAGATGCATTAAATATGTATCCACACTCCTTGTGTGGACAAATTGCCTACATACCAATACTCTAAAGATGGATCAAGCCATATGTAGTTCTCCCACTTGATGTGGTTTGTGCACTAGTGTTATAAAAATGCAAAAATGCTAAACTTGGTATGCTTGAGGTGGCTGGGGATTGGTGTTAGGATTGGGATGTGATTGTAGCTAAATTGGATGGTTGTATATAGAGAATAATGTTTGCCTTAAAGGTCTTACTTTTATTCTTACTTGCTTTTTTAATATTTTCCAACCCCTTCTAAATTAACTTTCAATGGATTTTTATAGAGATATTTTGGTCATAGGTCAAATGTATTCACATTAGGATGATATGAGGAAGGATAAAAATTGGAAGGAAGTGACCTTTGGAGTTAAAAATGTAATTGGATATGAGTGCCAAAAATGAACACCCTAGGGTCCGGTGGTATAGTCCATGTTGGGCACAATTATCCTATAGGTGCAAGACCTAGAGGGATGGAATTACTACAAGAAATGTAGCCTGGTTGAGCTAGAATCAAGTCTTATAAATTTATAGGTGATTGCAAATAAGCAAAAAGGTTATTAGAAGGGTCATTAGAGAATGCAATAGGGACCTATGGGTTGGATGTCACAAGCCACATTCATGATACCAATTTTCACATTTTATATGACTACAATTAATAATAGTAAGATGTTCACTTATATCCAAACACACCTTGTAACTAGTGTCAATTAACACCTTATTCTTGTCCTTGATTTGGTCTCTTCATTCAAAAACTAAGCAAATAATGAGATCTTCATATTCTCTTCAACCTTTATAGCATTATCCACTTTAGAAAATAGACCACTTGGATCTACAGACACATTATGACTCACACCTTTCATTTTTAGTTTCCATAAATTGACTTATATTTCCTTCATGTCTCTCATAGAAAAAAAACCATCTATGATCTTAGTCTGATCTCTCCTAATATACTTAAATCTCTAGAACCATGTGTGACCTCTGTTTTGTACACTAGGATCTCCATACACCTTGTTTCACTTTGAGAGCTCATTCAACCTATTCTTGTAATATCTATTAGTGTGACAGACTTTATGACATATGAAACAAATAGTATCATTTATACCTTTTGCTTGAATATGGCAGTGATCTCCCTTTGACTAATTGCTTCTTATTACATATTCCTTTTCCCTATGACCAATAAGATGAAAACCAAAATAATGGTCTCTAAGGGATTTGGCATACCTTGAATCATTTTGATGTCTGATTAGCTTCATCCTTTTGTTCTTGCCCAGATCTAACTTATTATATTTCATGCTACCATCATCTTTGACTTGTTCCAATTTCTTTTTCTTTCTTCAATCCTACCTATCCTGATTAAGAATTTTTCATACTCATCTTTCAAGGAAACAAGATCAGTCTACAATTGAACATTTTCAACTTCTTTAGCTCTCATGCCTAAACTTGTAGCCTCTAACTAAATATTGACATATTTGATGGTCTTTGTATCCTCCTTAACTTCTTTATCCATGTTATCCATCAATCTGTATGCTTGTTCTTCCATATACTTGATCATTTCTTCTTTCATGGACATCCCTAACAAACTCTCCTAAAGAGACCTAACTTATGATTCAAGACCTTTGATCATATTCCTCATTTTATGATTACTTTTATTTTACTCCTTCAGTTCACTATGTCCACCCATGTGATTAGCTTCTAGATCAGCTTCTTATTCATTGATGTGAATAGGATAGTTCTTCTTCATTATCATGGAAAACTTCTTCATCATGCATGATGTTCTTTTCTTTTGAACATGTTGGTCCTCGAAAATGTCACTCAGTTTTGGAACAACATATGAGCTACTCTTGCAGCTGCAGGGCCAAAATTCCTCTCTTCCCCTTCTCAAAATTTATTAGAGGGCTTTTAAATTCCTCATTTTTTTCAAAGCTTTTTTATCAAAGGGATTAGTGGGTTCAAAGGTTCAACATCTTCAACAGGAGCTAGGCGCATTTGACAAAGTTCAAAGTTTAACCATTCCAAGGGTTCTATGGTGCCAAGCATTTAACGAGTCTCAAAAGCCTGAGCTGTTGATCCATTGAACCTTGAACCATTTTGGTTCATCGGTTCAACGGGTTCAATGTTGAATCAGTTTAATGTGCCAGGTTCAAAGGTTCAAAGATCACATTAGTTGTGAAGAGAAACACGTGCAATAGAAAGAATCAAGTGGATACTACCAAGTGTTGCTGGGTGAGCCACTATGCCTTGTTCCTAAGAAGTAGTGGAAGCTACCATGTGTCCCTTTTTGAAGCTTGTCAGAAGCCACCATGTGTCAAAATCCACATTTCCTTCCTTCCATTCCACTGTATTGAGTAAAGACCATTGTGAGCCCAGGGGTGAGTGACTGAATGAAGTTGAGGCTGCCACGTGTTTGCATCCACATGACTGTTACAGGGTCTCTTTTGACAAAGCTTCTAACAAAACTCCATGGAGCGTGACAAGTGGCAACTGCAGAAGGTTTTACTTTATTTTCCTAAGAGCAGTAGACCATGCCAGGTGTCCCATGTAGAGAGGGGTGGAGGCCGACAAGTGTCATTATTTGTGAGAGCCCAACTGAGACCCAAATTTTTTTGTGATGTCACAAAGGCTTGAGGACGTGGATGATGCCACATGTCCCTGGTAATATTCAATGGAAGATGCCACATATCACTTGTTTGATGTGGTAGAAGGTGCCACATGTCAAAGGATGGAGCACGTCATAATGTAAAGGCATGCATGAAGCCAAGGAAAGGATTCCCATTAGATAAATTGTCTAAAGGAATTCCCTTAGACATTTTGTTTGAAGGAAATAAAGGACCCACAGGCCCACAGGCATCAAATTTGGAGTGACTAGCTAGTCGTTAACCTTTAACAGAGGAAAGAAATGTGAACATAAAATCTGTTGCATTTAAGTGTCTGTTGATTCTAGCAGACTCAAGGCATAGACCGAATGCATTTAAAGAGACTAAGGCTAGACCCAAGAGGAGGAAGAGACAAAGAGGGAAACTCAACAGGAGTTATTTCTAGTTGGTGAAATAGTTCATCGAGTACATATTTGGGGCTTGTCAACATTAAAAGCAAAGTCTATTTGTCCCCTTTAAGATAAAGGTAGAATAGACAGTTGCACAGCTAGGCAGGTGATGCAATGAGAGATTCAGACTCAGGAGGAGGCACTAGAGATGAATCGATGCATCATAGTTAAGGTAGTTACCCTGCTCTAGTGTGGCCCTTCCTGACAAGACCAAGAATGCATCCAAGGAATTAATGCACCAAATGGATCACCCATGGGAAAAGGTGCCAGGCCTCTCTCTACCTCTATATAATGTAATCTTTCATATCATTGAAGGAGACATTCCCCTTACCAAAAGTGAAACTCTACCCAAATCAAAAGACATTACTAAGACTTTGAGCTTAGATTGTATTTTGTATTTCTTTGATTGAATGAAAAAGCAAGTTACTTGCAGACTTTGTGCTGTTATATCTTGTGCTACTTTAAGAGATTGTTCTTATGTCTATCTTCTGAAAGCATTCTTATTTATTTTATTTAATAAGTAGGACTAGTGGATGTGATAAGGAAGGTGTGCTAAATCCAAATACTTTTAGACTTTGTGATATCATAGTTGTCTTCAGTGTCTGTTTATTTTCTATTTATGTGTAAAGGACCTTGGGATGACTTTATGCCCCCATTTTTCTTCATATTTCACTCTTGGGCAGTCAAGGTGGAGACTTTGTGCTACATTTCAAGCTTCTAGTTACTCTACACCTTTGGTTACTAGTTACTTACTAGATAGATTCTTATTGTTTGCAACAACAAGCACTTTTGAAAGAAGAGAAGTGCCTTTTGTCATTTCATCAGGATTTGTACTATCCACGAAGGGATTTGGATCTTGGTTGAATGTTACTACTGAAAGAAGAGAAGTATCTTCACCAATCACCTAGGATTTCTCCTCTATTTGTTAGCATCATCTCTAAAAAAAGAGAGATGAATGGTTTATCCCACCCCTGTGTCTTACTTTCTACTTATATATATAGTATATAGCCTCTATATATTTAATAGGGAACCTCCCCTTGATGAGAGGAGAGATTTTTCCCCTTTATATGTGGTAAACCTACAACATTAGATGACCAATATCCCTATGCTATGGTGATAGGAACTATTTTGGTCACCAGTTAGGTGGCTGATAAAATATTCACCCAATAATTTTTGGTGACTCTGCTAGGGACACAATAATTATATGCAATTTGAAACCTCAAGTTTTAGATTGAAACATCACCTGTGTCTTACCCATAATCATTATAACCCTTATCCATTATAGACTCTAGTGACTACATTTTCAGTCTTACCCATTATCATTATAGCCTTACCATCTTCCTCCACTTTTGTTATTTTATCTGGTCTGTAAAATCGGAGCTGCTGGGAAAGACTGCACATTTGAAGCCTCTAGCCTTAAGTTGAAGTAGGGATAGTTCTTTTCCATTTTTTTTCTGCAATCTAGCCACTCCACCCAAATTTTTTATCCTTATTTTTCATAATTAAATCATGGTAGTTTGAGGCCCCTAAGGTAACTCTTTTGGCCCACTCAACTTGACTCCACCTCTTCATGAACTCCCACGTAGTTTAAGAAAGAATTTCCCTAAATTCTTTGGTGATGGGATAGTTCACCCTAATGAACACATTGCAGCCTTCAGCATAGCCTGTGGTTTGATAGGGGTGGAATTGTAAGATGTGGTAGTTAGGATTTTTGTGGAGACACTACAGGTGCTGCTACAGACTGGTTTTACCATCTGCAAGCTAGATCAGTGACTGACTGGGATACTCTTAAAGCCAAATTTGATGGTAGGTTCAAGCCTACAGAGGATGCGCATGCTTTGCTAGCCCAGCTCACTTAGATGAAGGGTCCTCATGAGCCTATGAGGGATTTTATTGCCAGGTTCAACAAGCTGAGGCATAGGATTCCCATGATCGCCTCGATGACACCTCAAAATCTCAAGTGTTTCTTCATCAACTCACAGCTACCTAGAGTGATTTTCTTGTTGAGATGGGATCAACACATAGACCTTGAGGCTTCTAAAGACTTGACTACTGAGCTAAAAGATGACTTTATCTTGGTAGGAAAGATAAGGAGAGATCTTAATAGAGGTATATCCTCTTCATCTTCTGAGTATCCACCTTCAGCCACCACTGATCAAATGGTGCAAAAGCTGGCTAATGAATTGCTAGCCTTGAAAAGGCAAATGGCCCAAAGTATGTTTGCTCCTTCTAAATGAGATATGCCAAGGAGGACATTCCCTAATCATCCAAATCAAGGCAATGCTTTTAGAAGTCAAGGGCAACAAAATCATCTTCCTCCCCCATAGAGGAAGCTTGCCCTTGAGACACCTCCAACCAACTCAGTAGTTGGATATCTTGAAATAGAACATGCTTCCTATTTCCAACCCAAGTTGGAGCAATAAAATGGCACTGATCTCTTCAGGGAGGATCTAGAAGAATCAGTTGGTGACTCCCACATTGGTTTTCTAAATTTCTAGGATGAACCCAGAAGTGAAGGTGAAGTAGTCAAAGGATTATATGCAGTATTCACCAGGTCGAAGAATTAGTCAGCCCAGCAAGCTGACAAAGAGAAGATAGAGGAGTGACCCCAACCAACAATTTCAATTTCTGAGTAGAGAACCCCTCTTCCTTTCTAGTCAAAGACCCTGATGATTGTGAAAGAAGTAAGTACATCAAACATCTCTGCACTTTTTACTTCAAATTCATAGATAAGTCCTCCCCATCCCAAAAATGAAAAGGATGAACTCCCATCCTCTCTTCCAAGTCCATCTCAGTCATCTGCCATGATTGATCATGTCAAGAAATCCAAAATTCAAATGACTAAGTTTGAATCTCTACAAGCCAATCCTGAGCAATTAAACATTGGTGGAGAATTGGGCGTGGACCTATCTGAGGCAAAGATTGTGGTTACCCAAATGTCAACCCCTACTGCTCAAATTCTATTTGAGCCTTTAGGTAGGGGTAATTACTTCTTCACCACAATCGATGCTCATGTCCCAGCTGATGAAAGTCCTATAGCTGGGAATCCAAGATTTCATCTAGACAAGGTATTAAAAAAATTGGTAAGGCATAGTACAAAACAGGAAGGATCTTCCATCTCCTATGAAGAGAAATATGATAGAGGATTAGCTTCTGATGATGCTTGGATCCTAGAATATGATGGTAAAAGTTCTTCCACTAATCTTAGAGCCAGGACTATGTTGATATCTCCTCAAGGAGATATTTTTCCTTCATGGAAGTTATAGTTCATCAACACCAACAACATAGTTGGATGTGAATCTCTATTGCTCAGATTGAATACTACTCAAGATGAAGATATCAAACTCCTTCACACCAAAGGATATGTTGAATTAATGGTTTGTCAGGAGTTTGATGCTGACAATCAAAGCATGTGCTAGACTAGACCAATAGAACAACAAGTTATGGTGGTGGACCATACTGCTATACTCCAAAGTCAGCAAAAGGAACTCTTCACCATGAGAGAAAGGAGTTATGGTTTTCATTTTGAAGACCATGTCCTACCATGGGGAAATAAGAAGAAAGAACCAAGAGGAAGACATAGAAAATTAGTTTCTTGGTGTTGAGTTCCATTCACCTGTCACCGTTTCTAGGGACAAAATGGTTTCCTGTTGGTTTATCAAGATGGCACAACATTTTCACTGTCTCACAGTGGGTAGCATCTAAAACACTTCAAATCTTGAGGCATCAAATAAGATCATGTGTACATATGTATATCTGTATAGTCTTTAGTTCTATTTTGTGCTTTTCATTTTCATTTTTTGGAGACTTTCTTTTTAGGTAGCATGACTCTGTAGCCCAATGGCACACTTCAAGGCACCAGAGATTTTGGTTTCTACTCCCCTCAGCTATTCCAAGTTTTCATCTGAAGGAAGTTCCCCAACTAGAGCCAGCTATTGATCCCCAAAAATGTCACTCATTTTTAGAACAACATATGAGCTATTCTTGGACTTGCAAGGCCAAAATTCCTCTCTTCACCTTCTCAAAATTTATTCAGGGGCTTTCAAATTCCTCATTTTTTTCAAAGCTTTTTTAGCAAAGGGATTATCAGTTTCAAAGGTTCAACATCTTCAACAGGAGCTAGGTGCATTTGACAAACTTCAAAGTTTAACCATTTCAAAGGTTCCACAGCCCTAAGCATTTAAAGAGTCTCAAAAGCTTAAACCATTGAACCTTGAACCATTTTGGTTTATCGGTTCAACGGGTTCAATGTTTAATCAGTTTAATGCATTAGGTTCAAAGGTCCAAAGATGACCTTAGTTATTAAGAGAAACATGCACAACAAAAGGATTCATGCGGATACTATCAAGTGTCACCGACTAAGCCATTATGCCTTGTTCCTAAGATGTAGCGAAAGCTACCATGTGTCCCTTTTTGAACCTCATCAAAAGCTACCACATGTCAACATCTGTGTTTCCTTTCTTCCATTCCATTGTATTGAGTAATGACCATGGTGGCCCTAGGGGTGAGTGAATAAATGAAGTTGAGGCTGCCACGTGTCTGCATTCGTGTGACTGTTATAGGGTCTCTTTCAATAAAGCTTCTACCAAAACTCTATGGAGGGTGACAAGTGGCAACCATGGAAGGTTTCACTTTATTTTCCTAAGAGTAGCAGACCATGCCATATGTCCCATGTAGAGAGCAGTGGACGCCAACAAGTGTCATTGTCTACGAGAGCCTGATCGATCCCTAAACATTTCTACGATGTCGCAAAGGCCCAAAAAGGTGGATGATACCACGTGTCCCTAGTAAGATTCAATGGAAGATGCCACATATCACTTGTTTGAAGTGGTAGACGGTGCCACATGTCAAAGGACAGAGCACCTTGCAATGTAAAGGCACGCATGAAGCCAAGGAAAGGATTTACTTCAAACAAATTATTTGAAGGAATTCCTTTAGACATTTTGTCTAAAGGAAATAAAGGACCAACAAGCCTGTAGTCATCAAATTTGAAGTGACTAGTTAGTTGTTAACCTTCAATAGAGGAAAGACACGCGAACACCAAATCAGTTGCATTTAAGTGTCTGTTGAATCTAGCAGACTCAAGGCATGAACCTGAATGCATTTAAAGAGCCTAAGGCTAGACTCAAGAGGAGGGAGAGATAAAGAGGGAAACTTAGCAGGAGTTATTTCTAGTGGGTGAAATAGTTCACCAGGTAGATAATTGGGGCCTACCAACATTAAAAGCATGGCCTATTTGTCCCCTTTAAGATAAAGGTACAATAGATAGTTATGCAGCTAAGCAGGTGATGGAATGAGAGACTCAGACTCAGGAGGAGGCACTAGAGATGAATCAATGTGTCATAGTTAAGGTAGCCACCCTGCTCTAGCATGCTCCTTCCTGACAAGACCAAGAATGCATCCGAGGCATTAATGTGCCAAATAGAACACCCCATGGGAAAAGGCACCAGGCCTCTCTCTTTCTCTATATAATGTAATCTTTCATATCATTTAATGAGATCTTCCCCTTACCTAAATAAAAACACTACCCAAATGAAAAGACATTATTGAGACTTTGAGCTCAGATTGTAGTTCATATTTCTTTGATTGAATGAGAAAGCAAGTTAATTGTAGACTTTGTGTTGTTATAGCTTGTGCTACTTTCAAAGATTGTTATTATGTCTATCTTCTGAAAGCATTCCTATTTATTTGATTTAACAAGCAATACTAGTGGAGGTGATAAGGAAGGTGTCCTAAATCCAACTACTTTCAAAATTTGTGTTGTCATAGTTGTCTTCAGTGTGTGTTTATTTTTTATTTCTATGTAAAGGACCTTGGGATGACTTTGTGCCTCCATTGTTCTTCATATTTCACTCTTGGCCAGTTGAGGTGGAGACTTTGCGCTACATTTTAGGTTTCTAGTTACTCCACACCTTTGGTTACCAGTTACTTACTAGAAAGATGCCTATTGTTTGCAAGAACCAGTACTTCTGAAAGAAGAGAAGTGCCTTTTATCATTTCATCAGGATTTCTACTATCCAAGAAGGGATCTAGCTCATGGGTGAATGTTAGTTCTGAAAGAAGAGAAGTATCTTCACGAATCACCTAGGATTTCTCCTTTGTTTGTTAGCATCATCTCTGAGAAAAGAGGGATGGATGGTTTATCCCACCCCTGTGTCTTACTTTCTACTTATATATATAGTACATAGCCTCCGTATATTTAATAGTGAACCTCCCCTTGATGAGAGGAGAGATTTGTCCCCTTTGGATGTAGTAAACCTACAACATTGGATGACCAATCTCCCAATGTTGTGGTGATAGGAACTATTTTGGTCACCAGTTAGCTGGCTGACAAAATATTCACCCAACAGAACAACTTTCAATTTTATCCATATTCTATCTTGGATCACCTTCAAGTGGTTAAATTTACACAAAAGGTCTTATTATGATACCAATTATTAGATGTATAATCACTAAGAGGGAGGAGGTGAATCAATGATACCATATAATCCAATTCAATTCCCAACTCTTAATCATTCAACACATACAATCATGATTCATAAAAATTAACCATTACAATGAACAAGGAAGATATATCAAGATCAAGCACATAACACATGATATATGTGGAAAAGTGTCTTGGGAATAAAACCCAATAAACCCTTCAAGATGGACTATAGTCCTATAAATACAAGATTCAACATTTAGACTAGCACCAATTAATCAAGGAACAACCATCACTTAATTTAGTGAGACACCCTTTATATAAGGAGGAACTAACCCCATAGGCAACCAATCACCAATACAAACACCTTGATCTTATTTCCACCTTTGATTTGATGTCTTCTACACCTGATGATAGACTTCTCTTACTTTCTCTGTTTCCCCTTTACACTTTCACAAACTTGCATACACAAGCAATAAATCCAAAACACCATTTTTTATCATTATTCACTTCTTAGCACAAACACAATCAGAAATACTACAATAAGACTATAAAAAAAAAAAGAAAAAAAACTTACAGGTCATGAACCCAATCTTCCACCTGCTCTTCTCTTTAATCCATGTACTAAGCACACTCACTCAATCACCATCTAGGGCTTACTCCTTCAATCTGCCTCCTCTAGCCTACTTAGGTCCAATGTCCTATGTGTTCACTTTCATCACCATAGTTAGATAAGAATTAATGATACTCTTCACTTTCTTTTGGTCCTCACTGACCTGTACCTTCTTTTTTAAAGGTTATCTTTTCTCTTGTTTCTATGCCCTCTTTACTCAACTCTAATAGGCTAATTATGCCTAGTATCTATACCATACACTCATCTAACTAATCTTGGTCAGATAAGATGCTTAACATACTTATTATACCCTTGAAATATGTCTTCATACATTTTACATTTAATAAACTGACACTCCTTAGGTTGGACTTTACCTCATTAATGTCAAACCACCATTAGGTATTGGTGAAACCTAAAATAATTAGGCCATACATTATGTTGTCCCCAAGAAATGTCACTCATTTTTGGGACAATATATGACTATTTTGGTCTTGCACAGATCAAAATCCTCTCTCCCCTTTTTGAAATTGTCCTGAGCATTCAAGTTCATTTTTCAAAAGCTTTTTCAGTTAAGGGACCCTACAACTACTTTTATATGGACTCTCCCATATCTATGAACTCATTTCTACAGACTTTTAAGGTTGGTTTCTATGAAATCTATAGGAAAGAAATAGGTTCAATGAGTTTTTAGGCTTTCACAGGTAAATTCTCTCCAAGGAGCAAGTTTCTATCACTTAGGCAATTTTTGGATTGGTTTAGTGGTTTAAAGGGTTCAACAGTTGCAAGGTTTAATGCGCATGTTTTTCATTTTGTGCGGGTTTTGTCTAAGTCTCAAAGTCAAGCAAAAGCTACCAAGTGTCGTCTACCAAGACATTTTATAGTTTATTTTCAAGAAGTAGCGGAAGATGCCATGTGTCCCTTGTAAAGCTTGTCAGAAGCCTCCAAGTGTCAAATTCTATAGTTCCTTACTTTCATTTTGCTATTTTGAGTAAGGACCGTGGTGGGCCCCAGGAGAATGGCTAAAATTAAGCAAAATAATCCAAGTGTCACTATCCATGTGATTTTTAAAAGTGAATAGAATGTACCACATGTCACATTATAACTCAGCAGAGCGCAACAAGTGTCAGTGTCTGTGTTTTAAGCTTTTCATAATTTCAAAGCTTCTTTCAATAAGCTTCTCACAGAATCCCATGGAAAGCGCTAAGTGGAAACAACAAAAAGTTTGTAATATGTTTTTAAGAAGCTATAAAAGTTGACATGTGTCCTTGGTAAATCTCAACAGAAGCTGCCAAGTGTTGACATCCATAGTTATTGAGTAAGGACTGTGGTGAGCCTTGGGTAAGTCACAAAAACAAGTAGAATGGACCAAGTGTCTACATCTACGTGAATCCAAATGAGTCCTAAATGTTTCTACACTATTTCTAAAACCTCAACAAAAGCTGCCATGTGTCATCTTCTATGTGACTATTAAAAGGTAGCTAAAGTTTCTATAGTTTAAGCAGATGCTGCCAAGTGTCCTCACCTGTTTAGGGTGGAAGCTACCTGTGGCACCTATTGAGGTCAGTAGAAAGTGCCACCTATCCCTGTTCCCCTTTTAAAGTGACCAAAGCTGAAGGAAATAAATGATAAAAGTCCACTAAAGAAACAAAAGCCTAAAGGCCACCCGGTTGAACCTGAAGGGTAGGTACCCTTGCGAGAGGGACATGACATTTAAAAAAGGACCGTTTATAAAGCTCGAAGGGACACCTTACCTTTGAAGTGTTCTAAAGGCTTAATAAAGAAATATAAAGAAGATTTGAAAGACTTAGATGAATAGGAGCCTTCAAAGATCAAAGGTTCAACATGGTTCAAGTGATCAGTGACGTCCCTACGGGTGTCAAATTTAAGGTGATGGAATATACATTAATATTTAAATATGGCACGAAACTTGAAAAGTAAAATAAGCAACTAGATGAAAAGAGAGCTCAAGATCCCTAATTGCTACAAGGAAGAGAAAACAATACAAAAGATCAAAAATATCTATAGGGGAGTTATTTCAAGTAGGTGAGATAGTGGATCGAGCAGACTTCTGAGCATGCCAAATCAAGGACACAGCCTATTTTTCTTCCATGAAATAAAGGCAAAGGGATAGCTATGCAGACACCAAGAAAAGGACTAGGGAGTCCATACTAAGGAAGAGACATATTAGATGAATTAACATGCCATAGTTAAGGCAACCACCCTATTCTAGCATGCCTCTCCTTGACAAAACTAAAAATGCATTCAAGGCATTGAATGCATCATGGGCTGCTCCATGGAATAAAGTGGGAAGCCTTTCTTGGCCTCTATATATTATAATCTATTTGTCTGTTGGAGGGAAGATCTCTTTATTATTAGAAGCAAAACTCTACCCAAATTGAAAGGCATTACTGAGACTTTGAGCTCAGATTGTTCATCATATTTCTTTATTTGAATTAGAAAGCAAGTTACTTCTAGACTTAGTGCTATTATAGCTTGTATGATTCTAGGATATTATTATTATGTCTATTTCCTGAGTGTATTCTTCTTTATTCAAATTAACAAGCAGAGGTAGTGGAAGTCATAAGGAAGATGTCCTGAAGCCAATTACTTTCATACTTTGTGCTATCATAGTTGTCCTTAGTGTGTGTTTTCTTTCTATTCTTGTGTAAAGGATCTTGGGGTGAAATCGTGCCCTCATTATCCTTCATATTTTGTTTCTATGTAAAGGACCTTGGGATGACTTTGTGCCCCCATTGTTCTTCATCTCTCACTCTTGGGTAGTCGAGGTGGATACTTTGTGCTACATCTCAGTCTACTTATTACTATGCCTTTGGTTACTAGTTACTTGTCACTACTTGAAAGAACTCCCACTATTCCCTACAAGATCACTTCTAAAAGAAGTGAAGTGCCTTCAGTGTCTTCACCAAGATTTTCTCCTCTATTTGTGAACATCATCTCTAAAGAAAGAGAGATGGATGGTGTTATCCTACCCTCGAGTGTTATTTTTTGCTTATATATATATAGTGTATAGCACATCATATTTATAGGGAACTTCCCCTTGATGAGAGGAGAGATTTGTCCCCCTTTGATGTAGTAAACTTGCACACCTAGATGACCAATCTCCCTATGATGTGGTTGAAGAGACATATTTTGCTCACCAGTTAGCTGGTCGACAAAATATTCACCCAACAATTTTTGGCGACTCCGTTGGGGATGTTGCATGTAATCTAAAGCCTTAAGTTTCAGATTGAAGTAGTCCCTGCCCTTATCCATTATAGATTCAGATGACTTCTTTCTATGTCTTACCCATTATAATTATAGCCTTACCATCTTCCTCCATCTGCATTATATTATCTGGTTGGCAAAACTAGAGTTGTTGGGATAGAATGCACAGTTGGAATCCTCAAGCTTCAAGCTAAAACTGGGCCAATTCTTTCCCATTTTTGTTCTACAATCTGGCAACTCCATACTATACTAGGAGCCATAGAGCCCAAGGTGTTGTTGATCCTATTTTTTAGTTGGTGTAGTAGGGTAATTTTGACTTGTTCCCTCCCCAACATCAAATTCAAATATCTGGGAGTGTTCCTCCTACCCATACTAGGACACCAACATAAGGTAGAGCTTCCTTTTCTACTATCAGGGCTTTACCTATCCATATGCTACCCAGATTTATTATCCCTCTTCTTCATAATTTAATCATGGATGTTCAAGGCCACTAGGGTAACTCATTTGGCCCACTTCATTTGACTCCACCTATGCATGAACTCCCATGCAACTCAAGAAAAAATTTCCCCAAATTCTTTGGTGATGGGAGAGTTGACCCTAATGAACACATTACAGCCTTTAGCATAGCCTGTGGTGCGATAGGCATGGAATTTGAAGATGTGGTAGTTAGGCTCTTCATAGAAAAATATAAGGTGCTACTACAAACTAGTTTTACCATCTGCAAGCTAGATTAGTGACTGACTGGGACATACCTAAAGCTAAATTTAAAGCCAAGTCCAAGCTTGCAAAAGATGCACATACTTTGTTGGCCCAACTCACACATATGAAGAAGGAACCTCATGAACCTATGAGGGATTTCATGGCAAAGTTTGACAAGCTCAGGAATTAGATTCCTATCATTACTCAGCCAACTCCTGAGAACATTAAGTGCTTTTTCATCAACTCAAAACTTCCTGAACTGAGTTTTCTATTGAGGCATGCTAGCCACATAAACCTTGAGGCTGTTCAAGACTTGGCTACTAAAATAGAAGATGACCTTATCTTAGTAGGGAAGATAAAGAGGGATCAAAATAGAGATAAATCCTATTCATCTTCTGAATACTCCCCTACAGCCACCATTGATCCAATGGTGCAGAAGCTAGCAAATGAATTATTGGCCCTCAAAAAACAAATGGCACAAGGGATGCCATCTACTCCTTGATACAAATATGTACGAAGGAGGAAATTCCCTAATTAGTCTTACCAAGGTGATGCTACCAAAAATCAAGGGTAAGAAAATCATCTCCCTCCCCCTTAGAGAAATAATCTTGCCATTAAAGCACCTCCAACCAACTCAATGATTAGATACCTTGACACTAAATCAAATTTCTCATTTCAACTTGAATCAAATCTTGAAGACGATGCTAATCTCTTCACTAAGGAAGAAGAAGAACTAGTTGGCAACTCTAACATTGGTTTCCTAAATTATCAAGATGCACCTAGAAGTGAAGGTAATGCAACAGAGGGATCATATGCTATATTCACCCAGTCCAAGAATCAATTAGCCCAGCGAGCTAATAAATAAAAGTGAGAAGAGTGACCTCAACTAGTAGTTTCAATTGCTAAGTGAGGATCCACTCTTTCTTTCTAGCCAAAGGACCTAGTGATTGCAAGAAAGGTAAGTACACCAAATGTCCCTGTGCATTCCACTTCAAATTTGTAGTCCAATTCTCTCCCTCCCAAAACTCAAAAGGATGAACTCCCATCCTCTATGCCTAGTTCATTTCCAACATTTGATATAACTAACCATATAAAGAAAACCAAAATTCAAATATCTAAATTTGAATTTCTACAGTCCAACCTTGAGCAATTAGATAAATTGGTTCAGTGTGTGATGAATCAAAATGTCCATGTAGGACAAGAAATTCCCAAGAATGTACCCACCAGGAACAACCTTGTCATTACTCCTCCTGCTACTCCTAGTAGGACTGAACATTTCTATGTCTCATTGCTGAGAAATAGACATCAACTTAACAATTGCATCATTGATTCCATAGCCTCAAACAATGTTATGCCTACCAAAGTGGAAGAATCCCTTGGTCTCACACTGGCCAAGACATTTGGTAGATGCTTCTCCATGGAGAAGAAAAAAAGTACCTCTGCTGGGACAAATCAAGGATGCTCAATTTGCACTTGCAGCCTTTCCAAACAAAATAGTCAAGATGACTGTCTTGGTGGTTGACGTTCCAGCTTCATATGGAATCCTTCTTGGATGAAACATTTGCAAAGACGTTGGATGTGAATTAAGCATGAACCTATTCGAAGCAAGTATTCCAATCAAGGGTGTTATGAAGAGGCTACTCCCTAAGAAGGAAGTGAAATATGTGGTTACTTAGACCTCATCACCTAAATCTCAAATTTCATTTGAGTCTTTAGGCATGGGTAACTACTTTATATTCATAGATGAAGTTCATGATACATCTAATGAAGCTCCTACAAGTGACAACCTAGAAATGCATTCAACTAAAAGAGTAGGAGAATTGGTGGAGTGCAATAACAAGGTGGAAGGATCTCCACCTCTGAATGAAGAAGAATCCAAAGGAAAAGCAATGCCTAACGAGGTATGGATTTTGGAATTTGATGATAGCTACTCCTTTACCAGTACAGGAGCCAGGGTTGTGCTGATATCTCCCTAAGGAGATATTTTTCCTTTATCATACAAGTTACAATTCAACAATACTGACAACATAGTTGAGTGTGAATCTCTCATACTCAGATTAATGGTAGCTCAAGACTAAGGCATCAAGCTCCTTCATGCCAAAAGAGATGCTGAACTGGTGGTTTGTCAGGTGAGAAACCCATATCAAACCAAGAATGAAAGATTACACCAGTACCACAATCTAGTCTAAGACCAAATTGAAAGCTTTGATGCTTTTAGCATCTCTACTATTCTTAGAGAATTTAATGACCAAGTCAATGCACTGGTCATTTCAGCTACTCTCTTTGTCCCTCACCAAGACTTTGAAGATATCAGGTACACTATTGAGTTGGTCTTTCAACTAAGTTTGCCTGATAATGCCAGTCACTGGCAAGTGTTTAGCAATGAAAACCAAATCATTTCCTTCCTGGAGTAAAAGGACAGCTTTGAATGGCTGCATTTTGAAGGTAGTGAACCTAAAAAGATTGAACCAACCCTTGAATCAAGTTCAAGCATGAATGGAGAGTTCTTATAGCTGAAAGCAAATAATATTCCCAAAGGTCTTGTTTCCTTTGAGAAACTGTTTGACAAACATGAAAGATTCGTCAAATAGCAACAAATGGATTCAAGTTCCTCTCAAGATTTTGATCAAGTAAATCTAGGTACCAAGGAAGATCCTAAGATGGTGAACACTGGGAAATGATGTACTCCTAAGGAGAGGTTCAATTTTTCAATTTTTCTCAACCAATACATGGATGTCTTAGCTTACTCTTATGATGACCTACAGTCACTCAGGCCTAATGAAATTTGGCATGACATTCCTCTCAAGGCTGATTCAACACCTTATAGGCAAAAGTTTAGGTAGTACAATCTAAAGATATTAGGGACTATTTTGTTTGAGATACAAAAAATGCTAAATTCTAAGATAATCATCCCAATCCATCATTCCACATGGATTGTAAATATAATGCTTATAAGGAAGAAGAATGGCAAATTCACCTTTGTGTAGATTTTAGGAACTTGTATCAGTCATCCTTGAAGGACAACTACCCTTTGCCTATGATGGACCAAGTGCTTCAGACAGTGACTAGATTTGAAATGTTATCAATGCTAGACGACTTCTCAAAATATAATTAGGTTGAAGTTGGTGAGGCAGACCAGCACAAGATTGCATTCACCATGCCTTGGGGCATGTTTGCATATAGAAAGATGCCTTTTAGCTTGATAAATGTTGGTGCCACCTTCCAAAGAGCCGTGGACCTTGCCTTCAAGGATGAGATGGGTAAGTTCATCATAGTTTATCTTGATGACTTGACCATCTTTTTTAAGCATCACCCAGATCATGTGCACCATTTGTAATAAGTGTTGGAATCCTACCGCCAGAATGGCATTTCCTTAAACCCCAAGAAGTCAATTTTTGGAGTAATAGAGGGGAAACTTCTTGGGCACATTGTGTTTAAAGGAGGCATAAATATTGACTCAAATAGAGTCAAGTCTATCTAAGAGCTTAACTTTCCCACAAGTAAGACTATTGTTCACTCTTTCTTTGGAAAGGTGAATTTCTTACAAAGGTTCATCCCTGATTTTATTAAGAAGACTAGACACATTGTAAACATGATGAAGGGAAAGGCCACCTTTAGCTAGACTAAAGAAGGCAAGCTTACCTTTGAGGATATCAAGACTGCCATTGCTCATGCCCCAATTTTGGTTTGTCTAGATTATAACAAAGATTTCACCATGGACAGTTATGCTTCTGAACCATGCTTTTAGCAATTTTTGTTCAACAGACCCAAGAAGGTATGGAATCTCCTATTTCCTTCATGAGATGTCCACTCAAAGCTCATGATCTAATGTACTTGAACATGGAGAAGCATGCTTATGCAGTGGTAAAGGAAGTAAAGCATTTCCATTTCTACATATCAAATTCACACACTACTGGCTTTGTTCCTGACACCATGGTCAAATCCATACTAACTCAATAGGAGTTTGGGATGAAAAGTCACAATTAGATTGCAAAGATCCAGGAGTTTTATCTGGTCATCAAGCCAACAAAGCTAGTATGGGGAAAAGGCCTATGATAATTGATTGATGATAATAAGCCAAAAGGAACAGAGCATGAAGAATCATAAGAAGAAATGCTAATAGTCCTCTTTGTCTCCACTATGAATGAGTGGTATTCAGGTACTTCTCATTTCTTTTCTTATGGTGAGTGTCCAGCTCACCTATCTTATAAAAAAAGCAGGACCATCGAGTTAAAATCTGCCAATTTTGTCATCTAGGACAATGGCTTGTACAAGAGGAGCCTTGATGGAGTATTCCTTCGCTGCATAGACAAAGAGCAATAGAACCAAATTCTAAAGTCCTCCCATAAATCAGCCTATGGAGGACATTTCTCTGCTCTTGTGATTTCCCATAATATTCTGTGAGCCAAGTATTACTGGCTAACTCTCTTTCAAGATGCATACAAGTGGGTAAGGAAATATGAACTATGCCAGCAGTTTGTTGGGAGATCCAAGTTAACTGCCTTGCCTCTCAAGCTAGTGGTGATAGAGGAGCCATTCTAGTAATGGTGAATTGATTTCATTAGTGCTATAAACCCATCTTCTAGTGCTGGACATGATTATGTCTTTACAGCCACAGACTACTTCACCAAGTGGGTGGAAGCAATTCTAGCCAAACATGCTACTTCAAAAGTAGTGTGGAACTTCCTCAAAGAGAATATCATTTCCGGGTTTCGGGTCCCAACCAAGATTGTCACTAACAGTGCAACTTGTTTCACTTCCCAGGAGATTACTCAGTTCTATTTTTACTATGGGATCACCCTATCTCATTCTTTTGATTACTTTCCACAAGGGGATGGACATGCTGAATCAAGCAACAAGAACTTGGTGACAATCATTAAGAAACTGGTAGATGAGAACCAAAGGACATGGCATAAAGCATTGGTCAATGCTCTATGGGTAGACATGATTAGACCAAAAAGGGTAACTAGTATGTCTCCTTTCCAACTTCTTTATGGAATCAATGCTGAGATACCAATCACCCTAGAATCACTAGCATTAAAATTGGCTAAGGCAATTGAAGATCATACATATGAAATCTCTATTGATAAGAGGATCATGTGCCTGACTGAGCTAGATGAGTAGAGAAACATGGTGGTGGACTGAATTGTTGCCCATCAAGGTCTGGTGAAGAAGCTCTTCGACTAGAAAGCAAAGAGCCATGATTTCTAGATTGGAGATCAAGTCCTCCTATGGGATAAGAAGAGAGAACCAAAGGGAAAGCATGGAAAGTTTGACTCACTATGGAGAGGCCCTTTTACTATTCATTAGCTCAATGATGAAAATAGTTTCTTGTTGAGGTGTCAAGACAACACACCCTTTTCCCTACCTCACAATGGGCAACATCTGAAGCACTTCAACTCTTGAATTATTAGATAAGTTCACTTGTACATATGTATTTTTGTATAGTCTTTGTTTATGCTTTGTGTCATTCATTTTCATTTTTTGGAGCCTTTCTTTTTGGTTGCATGACTCCATAGCCCAATGGCATACTTTAAAGGTAATGGAGATTCTGGTTTCTACTCCCCTCAGTTGTTCTAAGTTTTCAATTGAAGGAAGTTCCCCAACTAGAGCTAGCTATTGTCCCCAAAAAATGTCAATCATTTTTGGGACAACATTTAACTATTTTGGTCCTGCACAGATCCAAATTCTCTCTCCCCTTTTCAAAAATTGTCTTGAGCATTCAAGTTCTTCATTTTTCAAAAGCTCTTTTAGTTAAGGGACCCTAAAGCTACTTTTCTACAGACTCTCCCATATCTATGAACTCATTTCTACGGACTCTGTAGGTAAGAAATAGGTTCAACGAGTTCGTAGGCTTTCACAGGTAAATTCTCTCCAAGGAGCAAGTTTATAGCACTTAGGTAATTTTTGGATTGGCTCAGTGGTTTAATAGGTTCAACAGTTCCAAGGTTCAATGCACAAGTTTTTTATTTTTCACAAGTTTTGTCTAAGTCTCAAAGTCAAGCGAAAGCTGCCAAGTATCATCTTCTAAGACACTTTATTGTTTATTTTCAAGAAGCAGCAAAAGACACCATGTGTCCCTTGTAAGGCTTCTCAAAAGCCTCCAAGTGTCAAATTTTGCATTTCCTTCCTTTTGTTTTGCTATTTTGGGTAAGGACCATGGTGGAACCTAGGCAAATCACTAAAATTAAGTAGAACTCTCCAAGTGTCACTATTCGTGTGATTGTTAAAAGTAAATGAAATGTGCCATGTGTCACATTGTAACTCAGTGGAGTGTGACAAGTGTTAGCATCCATGTTTTAAGCTTTTCATAAGTTTCAAAGCTTCTTTCAATAAGATTCTCATAGAATCCCATGGAAAGCACCAACTGGAAACAATAGAATGTTTGTAATATGTTTCTAAGAAGCTACAAAAGTTAACACGTGTCCTTGGTAAAACTTGACAGAAGCCACCAAGTGTCAACATCCACAGCTATTGAGTAAGGATAGTGGTGAGCCCCAGGTAAGTCATGAAAATAGGTATAACATGCCAAGTGTCTACATTCATATGAATCCAAATGAGTCTTGAATGTTTCTATACTATTTCTAAAAACTCAACAGAAGCCGCCATGTGTCATCTTTTGTTGGACTCTGAAAAGGTAGCTAATGTTTCTATAGTTTAAGCAGATGATGCCAAGTGTCCTCACCTATTTAGGGTGGAAGCCACCATGTGGCACCTATTGAGGTCAATGGAAAGTGCCACCTCTCCCCGTTCCCCTTTCAAATAGACCAAAGCTGAAAGAAATAAAGGATAAAAGTCCATCGAAGAAACAAAATCTTTAAGGCCACCTGGTTGAACCCGAAGGGTAGGTAGCCTGAGGAGAGGCACTTGACATTCGAAAAAGGGATGTTTATAAAGCTTGAAGGGACACCTTCCCTTTGGAGTGTTCCAAAGGCTCGATAAAGACAAATAAAGAAGATTTGAAAGACTTAGATGAAAAAGAGCCTTCAAAGATCAAAGGTTCAACATGGTTCAAGTGACCAGTGACATCCTCGTGGTCATCAAATTTAAGGTGATGGAATATTCATTAATATTTAAGTATGGCACAAAACATGAAAATTAAAACAAGCAACTAGCTAACAATAGAGCTCGAGAGCCCTAATTTTTGTAAGCAAGAGAAAACAATACAAAAGATTAGAAATATCTACAATGGAGTTATTTCCATTAGGTGAAATAGTGGATCGAGTAGACTTCTGAGCATGCCAAATCAAGGACACGACCTATTTTTCTTCCATGAAGTAAAGGCAAAGGGATAGATGTGTAGATAGTAGGAAAAGGACCAAGCAATCCATACTAAGGAAGAGACATATTAGATGAATTAGCATGCCATAGTTAAGGTAGCCACCATATTCCAGCATGGCTCTCCTTGACAAAACTAAAAATGCATTCAAGGCATTGAATGTAGCATGGGCTGCTCCATAGAACAAAGTGCCAAGCCTTTCTTGGCCTCTATATATTGTAATCTCTTTATTTGCTTGAGGGTAGATCTCTTTATTATCAGAAGCAAAACTTTGCCCAAATTGAAAAGCATTACTGAGACTTTGAGCTCAGATTATTCATCATATTTCTTTGTTTGAATCAGAAAGCAAGTTACTTTTAGACTTTGTGATATTATAGATTATATCATTCTAGGAGATTGTTCTTATGTCTATTTCTTGAGTGTATTTTTGTTTATTCAAATTAACAAGTAGAGGTAGTGGAATTGATAAGGAAGATGTCTTGAAGCCAGTTACTTTCAGACTTTGTGCTGTCATAGTTGCCTTCAGTGTGTGTTTTCTTTCTATTCTTGTGTAAAGGATCTTGGGATGACTTTGTGCCCTAATTATACTTCATATTTTATTTCTATGTAAAGGACCTTGGGATGACTTTGTGCCCCAATTATCCTTCATATCTCACTCTTGGGTAGTCGAGGTTGAGACTTTGTGATATATCTTAGTCTGCTAGTTACTATACCCTTAGTTACCAGTTACTTGTCACTACCGAAAAGAACTCCTGCTATTCCCTGCAAGATCATTTTTGAAAGAAGAGCAGTGCCTTTAGTTTCTTCACCAAGATTTTCTCCTCTATTTTTGAACATCATCTCTGAAAAGAGAGAGATAGATGGTGTTATCCTACTCCTTATTGTTATTTTTTGCTCGTATATATAATATATAGCGCATAATATTTATAGGGAACCTCCCCTTGATGAGAGGAGAGATTTATCCCCTATTGATGTAGTAAACTAGCACACCTGTCTGACCAATCTCCCTATGCTGTGGTTGAAGAGATCTTTTTCTCACCAGTTAGCTGGTCGACAAAATATTCACCCAACACATTACAACTTCAATTTCTTGGGCCACTTTCATATTCTACCAATTATTTTAACACATTAAATATATCTCTAATATACCCTTTCTAACTCCCTCATGGTTCTATGCCATATGGAATAACAACTAAACATTTGATCCTACTAATTAGGTTTCCTCGATCTTTAGGCCTTCAAACATAGAAAACACAATCTCAAACTTCTAAAGCAACTTATACAATATTTCAAATATCCATATGATTAAATCACATAGTTGGAACCTTTATGACCTCTAACACCTCCATGTGATTTATATACCTTAACATAGGATCTAATTACTCAAAACAACTCTCTCAAAATGATAACTCAGATTGGTCATACACAGTCAAAATATAGTTTAACTATTTTGACTGTCCATAACTAAACACAAGCATTTCATGACAAAAAATACCTTCTTATAATACTTAAATACTTATATAACATATCCATACTCATCTAATCTTCAATTTTTCTCATAACACATTCAACCCACTCTTGTAACATGGTCATTCAATCTCCCAGTGCATTCAACAAACATATTAAACTTCTAAGCCATTATTCATACTAAATAAGGATTGGTCAAAATTATAAAATCCACATAGATTTTACAAATGGATTATAAAACACTATCCAATATATATTACATCTCGAAACACTAAAATACTATCAAGAACAACTCAAATATCCTTCTATGATCACTTACAAAACATGGTCAAACACACTGTCAACTTTGTAGATCAATATCTATAACTGTACTAACATTCAAATCTTATAATAAAATTTTTTAGATGTAACTTGAATTAATTTACAACTTTTCATTTTACAACACCTTGAAATTCATCCTAGAAGAAAATATATAAGTAGAATACTCAACACTAGTTTTTCATTTATTAATTTCAACTACCAATGGTCATTGGTAAATGCAAATATTACAGACACTTGCCTTCATCTCATGCCCCTTGATAAATTTATAAAACATGTTCCATAAATATCCTTTTTTTGCTAATGAATTTAACTCTTTAATTCTAAATTTTGATTTTTGATATGCACTTCCATGATTAAGACACTTGGCACCCTTGTGTGCCTTGTAATCCCATTACTGTCAGTCCCCACTCTTGCACCACTTAGCAGTCTCATGTGCCTTGTAAGATTTGAATATTGGAATCAAACCACACAATTGATCTCTATTCTCATGAACACCCAAAACCCATTGATCTTCTATCAAATAATTGTGATTGAGACACATGTCACTAGTGTGTGCAATCTCAGGAACCTTTGACAAATTAACTTTATGAGCACCATTGGATCATAATATGGATGAAGAATGCTGAAATTTATATCTATCTTGACTAGTTGAACCTATATTTCAATAAAAATAAACATGATGGTCTTTAACACATCACAGTCTATAAGAAAAACATTGAAGGTTTATAACTTGAGCTACAAAACACTTCAAGAATCCAAATCTTTAGGGTACCTTCTTGGTACTATAAAAAACATCTACATGAAAAAATTTGACCACTATTAAAATTATGATTAGTTGCACTAAATAAATAAACTCATTGGTCGATTCATGTTTGTATGATGTGTAGTGACCATCTAGCTTCTCTTTAAGCTGGAAGATGCATGTTTGTCTTTCTATTCACCAAGACATTTATGGATGCCTCATAACATTTTCTTTATCCTTACTAATTTGTAAATATGCTATATAATGTGTAAGATATCAAACACAATTTCTTTGTCATTTATGCACTAGTACCTCATTCTCTCTTTGACATCAAAGATAACCTAAGATATTGAATGATTGTTTTAATGAAATCATTTCACTCCCACATAAACTCCAAGCACCCAAAACACCCCATATGGTATCTTTAACATGACCATCCCATGCATAACATCCATCATCTACCTATCCAAGTCATATACTAAATAACTATGTAAGAACATTGAAACACACTTTGTCATTGTCATTCTAGCATACATGACACATCATCAACATATTTTGTCACCGTAGAAACATCATTGATGAACCTCCAATAGCCAGTATCACCATGTGATGATAGTTTCCAATTTTGGTGCTAATGTTGTATCTATAGAGATTACTTAAAAAATTTAGGGAAGTTACGAGAGGTTTTAGAGGTCTTATAGATGGTTTTGTGTCATTTAGGGGCTCATATGTGTCACTATTCTGGTTGAATTTTCACTGAAGCCCTAGTGAATACCTATTGACATGAAATAAAAAATACATTAAATGAAAAAAGGGAAGGAAAAAAGGGTTTTCATATATTTCCATCATGTGGAATAGAACTCCTATTGTCCTAGCTACTACCTATACTAACCCTAATGGTAAGGGTCTCAAATCACATGTAGTTCTCTCTTAGGAAACGTACACCATCGAGTTGCACAGTATGTTATAATGATTTTTTTCTTAGGAACTTATTTGATGAACAATGTAATGTCTAATTGTAATGATTGAGTACTATAGAGAGTATTGAGTTTTACTATTGATTGATTTTATATAATTATGTGCTAAAATAGTCAGTGCTAGATGTAAAAGGCCTTATGAGGTTGTTTATATAGAAGGAAATTTGATTTTAATATAATATATTGTTCTCTATCTAAAAATTCATAAAAGAGAGATAAAAAACATAAGATAAGGCTTATAGAGGGGGTTATGACTCAAACACTGGAGAAAGGCCCCATCAAACACTAGAGCCATATGTGGACACTAGCACCATGTCATGTTATTGTCTTCAAAGTGCCACTACCATCCTAAGGCTTAAAAAGTAATTAAAATAAAGAAAAATAGGCCAAGGGGGCCTTGTGATTGGGAAAATGTGACTTGTGACTATTGGGAGTATCATAAATAAATAATAGAAAATAAAAAAAAGATTAAAAGACTCAAAATGACCATGCCAAAAAGGACTATAATCATCACTGTGACCTTGATGTAAAAGAACAACAAAAGATATAGTACTTGCGGTTGCTTGACTGAATTAGGGTGTTTATGTTTTTCCTCTTTTATTCTAGTAATGAAATTACTAGAGTAAACAAAAAAGAGGACCATGTACCAGTACTTACTTGTGTTAATGTAATATGGATTTTGGGCCATTTCTTGGCCAGAGAAGTTAATAAAAACTTGAGTAAAATATGTGAAGAGAAAAAAAACATGGTGTGGATGCCTTCTATACTTAATCTGAGTATATAAACTAAATTTGTGGAGAAACAAGGCTCACTTTCCCCCATTCTAATATCTATATTGAATTTAGGTATGTGAACTAGGTCGGGTGGAATGTTATGGATCAACCACTACATATGATCATGTGACCTAAACTAGTAAATGCTTGGTGATGATACTGAGTGGAGATTAATAATATAAAAATGAAGACCAAAGACATGTACATGGAATTATGCACCCTAATCCTAAAATTTGAGCAATGTAGTTGTGTATTTGAATATTTGAGTAAACTGGTATACCTGAGTTAGAATTGTATATCTGCATATCTTTATTTCTGTGGACTATATGTTTCAATACCTATGTAAACCTATATATTTGTATATTTGAAAACCTATGAATCCAAAAACCTATGTAAATCTATGACTATATATATAAAAAATTGTAAATCTAAATACCCCTATAAATCTATGTGTCTATATATCCAAAACCTTTGAATCTGAATACATGTGTAAACATGAGTGTCTATATATCTAAAAACCTATGACTTTAAACACCTATGTAAACCTATGTGTTTGTATATTTGAAAATCTATGAATGTGAATACCTATGTAGAATGTGTGTCTATATATCTAAAAACTATTGTAAACCTATGTGTTTCTATATTTGATTGCATGTGTAAAGCTATTTATTTATATGTCTGAAGACCTATGAGTCTAGATATCTTTGTAGACCTCTGTATCTAAGCTTGTATGAAACTCTACATGTCTGAAGCAATCTATGTATATTTTCCTCCCTTTGTATAAGAGAATCAATATTATGGTGAGGATATGTTACTAAAAGTGGTAGTAATCAATTGTACTAGTGTTAATTAAAAGGTTTAATACCATTTTATGTTTGAATAGTGAATTTATTTTCATTGAATTGATAATTAAAGTGAAATTAGATGGATTTTCTATCTATTTTTATTTTAATTATATTGATATTAATTTTATTGTTTTATAGGTTTTAAAGTGACTAAAAGATTGGTTTAATCAATATAGGATGTTACACATAGATGTCAAGTCCTATGTGTAATAAATAGTTCACAAATCCAATCTACAATTCTTGATATATGATTATAATAAGGGATTGGTATTAGTCAGTAAGATTAGCCCATAATATTAACCTTAATAAGGTGGAATTGGGTAAGTATGACTTAAATAGGTCACTTGATTAATTTGGCAATATATTTCAAACATTTGAATTAAATGTAATTATGTGTTTGATTGAGAGAAATACGCTGAGGAGACAAGGAGCTAGGTTGAATCGCTAGAATGAGGTTGAGGTACAGATCTAGTCTAGGGAGGAGATTTACTTAGTAAGGAAACCAAACTATTTCATATTTTTGTTATCTATGCTATCTTATTTACAATTTTTACTAAAAATGAACTAGTTTGGGCCATGTTTTATGAAACTTATGCTAGTGTCTAAATTTGGAAATTATTATCGAGTACGTGGTCCTACTATCCATAATTGAATACTACTATCTAGTGCTACCATCTTATATGTAATACAAATGTCTAGTAGTCTTAACATGTGGTGTTGATTATATTTAACTGGGACCTAATGTGTGTTGTTGTCTATTGGTCTTAATTTTGCTTTGTTGATGTCATATTTAGTTTTACTCTTGCAAGTAGATGCCTGCTTGAGGGAGTTTTGTATTGGATAGATGATGCAGACCTTGTAGGGTCTACCCATGATGGATGGTGATATGGATGTTCTCAATAGAGCAGCTTCAAAATACATTACATTCTTGGAAACTATGCGTTGGGATAAGCATATGATGACTGCACTATGTAAGAGCTGGGATGCAAATACATGCATGTTCTAGTTACCGATTAGAGAAATAGTTATTACACTATAAGATGTGTATACAAATATATGATTATTAATCTTTAGGTATTGAGCTATACTATATGAGGATACATGTGCTTAGTCCAAATAATGAGCTTCTAGATATTTCTCTACCATGGTAAATCAGACCCATCATGTAGGAAGTCGTAGTGAAATAATGTTGACCTTGATTGTGATTATCGAGGTTCCATAATTATGAATGTTCTTATCGATTTTGATATCTTAATTTTTGGATGTAGATGGGATTGGAGTTATAATTTCATATGGGATGCATAAGATAGTGTAGGATATTTAGGAGCATGGTACTATGCATTCTTGAGGTTGGATTATGCTAACTCACCTATATAAGGATGTATATCATTTCACATAAGAGATATGTAATAGAGGGAATTGGCCATAAACATTGTTAATTTATTGGGTATATAGCCATATATCTATGATCAAGCCAGTGGCATGTGTACAGGATGGTTGGGCTCCTCCATAGTTATTTGGAAAGAGATGGTTAGGTATAGGTCATATGCCTAGGAGGAGTACTATGTAGTGTTGGTAGTTGTTACATAGTTTGATAGTAGGGGATATTATTTGGAGACCCTATAAGGGCTAATATGGGTTGCCTAATGGTAGTACTCAACTGAGGCACATTAGCATTTAGATACTAACTCTATAATATTGAAAAAAGGAATTTCAAAGAGAGATTAAGTGTTTTTTCAATTGTAAATCTTATCATTATATTGACATATCTATTTAATTATTTAGATTGTTGCTTATACTAGAGTAGTATAAAAAAAAAGGATATATGATTTGTAACTTAAAACATATGGTTAAATCCTCAATCAAAAAATAGAAATAGAGAACTAGGAAACGCTAGATCAAAATATAGGGTTTTATGGATGAAAGACTAGGTTCACCAAATGTTTAACCTTTCTAAAACAAGATGTGCCATATGTGTGTATAGTAGAAGTAGGAATTGTATCGTGGTCTTTTTATAATCATGTATTTTGTATCTTTAGTTTTCATTAATCTACATTTGATTTCCTATTTTACAGTGATGGATTCAATAGATAGGTGCCAAGTTATATAGTTATGAATAGATTATGTTGTATGTTAGCAAGTGGATTAGAACATAGTTTGTTGAAATGTTCATCTAGAGATTGTTTACCATATATATGATATATAGGTTTGTCCTAATTTGAGGAAAGGATTGTAGCTTCCTCCATTATAACTACATTTTGAACCTTAAATTTGTCTAGTGTCTCTTCAATTTTGACTTTGATTATTAGAAATCTTGGCTTAAATATTTATTGTGCCCATTATTCAATTTGTAATGGTATATTTTCTATTTTATCCTTTTTCTTTGAATTTTTATCATTTGTAGGCTCTTATTCTTTGACAAAATGTATATTTGAATTATCTACATTAGTATTCCCAATATGTCCCAAGACTTGATGGTCATTATAATTAGATATGGAAATAGGATGAGTGATGCCTTGAGAATGTTTTCCTAACTTTGATCATGATAACCATATTTTTTATAAATATTTATTTCCAAAATCATACTGTTTGGAAAATTGAGTATCATTATTGAGAGGTAAATTTTTATCCTTTTCTTGATCGAATTTATATTTTTGAAACTTTTTTAACTCTAAGTTTGATATTGCCAACATATTTTGATCTAAACATTTATTTGGTACCCATATTTTTTATTTTGAAACTTGTGTTTAAGTAGAGGTACTCATAATGTGAGTTTTTTTCTTAAGCTATGTATAAATCCTATGATAACTACTATCTTTGAGAATTCATATATTATTTTGATGAGAAAAAATATGTATGAAATCCATGTATTATACGATATACACATAGTAATTGGATATCCTTATAGTTCATAGAAGGGGAAATTGAATCATTTTGTCTGAAATCATTTCTCGTAGGATTTCACTTGAACTGTTAGTATCCTTATGTTCAATTTTTGAATCACTTGTTCTAAATGTATTCTATTTTATATTTTCATTTGTATAATAAACGTTGTTTGAAAAAACATTGGTAGACGAATAAGCAAACACATGATTAACACTATCATGTTTTGGATTCTAGAAGTGTGTAATATGATTTTGAAAATGTCAAGTTCACCAAAATTTTAACCCTAAAATTTAGATGTGAGCAGTCTAGGGTTGAAAGGTAATAGATAACCTAGAGCACAAGGATGGTAGACTATCTCTAGAGCTGGCCAATTATTTACAAAACTTAAATATACAATATAATAAATTTAATATGAAAAGTTACTAAATATATAAACTACATCTATGTGAGATATTGAAATAATAATGAAAACAAGATACTTAGCTTGTTCTAATGGTAATACATATATGGATCTATATTTTGGAACATTTGATTCATTCTAGTAATGCTTCCCCTATAGTTATGTACACTTGCATTGACCTAGGAATATGGTTTTGATGTCATTGCACGAATTGGATGCATATCCTGAGTCCAAAATACATGTTGAAATAGGATGTGACCAATTATATGATTTTAGGTTATGTGTCACCTCTGATTTAGTGTATTAAAGTTTGGTTCATGGAATATCAATCATTATAAAATAGAAAACCTTAGTTCTTCATTTTCATATTGGTTGTGGAAAAAATGGGTTAGTGGAACATAGTGTTGAGCTAGCCCAAAGACCTCTATGTCAACGAGCACTACCTAGATAGATAATTCTATTAATAGGGCCTCACAAATATGTAGTTATCTCATACATTTTAGATTGTGTGTGAACTATGAAATGTGTGATAAGTGAGTACAACAATGACTTAGTTTGTAACATGGAAAATATATCCCTTGGGATATTCCTTCAGTAATTTATACTTATAGATATGTTGTCCCTATGATTTATATAAAAATAAGAGAAAATGAGGAAGCTTTGCTCACTTGAGTGTTTGATATAATGTTTTGGGCATGTTTCCTTGGTCCCTCTAGGTTTTTGCTATGTCAGGAATTAATGAAGGTTGATCGTGTATTTATAACAATTCATTTGGAGAATATCTCATATTAAATGACTAAGGATGTGCATAAAAATACTTTCATTTACAAATTGGGATAATTTAAGGCACTAGACACTTTTGTTAAAATAAGATACTTATGTCAACATAGGTATTTGACTAGGACATAAGTGTCCTGATAGTTCAAAATTAGTTGAAGGTATAAGACTCACATAGATGGAAGATAAGTAGGTTTACAACATTTTGGTGAAAGGTATAAGGTTTGGGTCATAAAAATAACATTGGTTGGACTATAGATAAGAAATTAGGAAAAAATAGGGTGTATCTAAATCCTTTATTAATGAGAAAGATATAGAAGATAAAGGTACATATATGATATGTATTTTCCAAGTGTACAAGTCTAATGTGATATATAATTTAAAAATGGTGTCTACAATAAGTCATGAGTAAATAATGTGTGTGATATGGTGTTTATTATTTGAATTAAATATTGGTAGAAAAAATGGTGGAGAACATGCACATTGGCATCTAGATACTGGTTTTATGGGATTTCAAAAGGAGTTATGTGTTGTCCCCCAAAAATATTACTCATTTTTGGGATGAAATTTGAACTATTTTGGTCCTACAGACCAAAATTGTCTCTTCCCTTTTTGAAAATTGTCTTGAGCATTCAAGCTCCTCATTTTTCAAGCTTCTCAAAAATCTACATACTCTACAGGCTTTAATCTACGGACTCTATAGGATTGAATCTATGAACTCTGCAGGCTTTAATCTATGGACTTTATAGGAAGAGAAACCTATGGACTCTATAGGAAAAGAAAATCTACAAACTCTGCAGGTCTAGTTCAATGGGCTTCACAAGTTGATTTCTACGGACTCTGCAAGGAAGAAGCAAGCTTTCAACACTTAGGCAATCTCAAAGTTGGTTCAATGACTAGGTTCAACCAAAATAGTTCAGTTGCAAGCTTCTAAGCAAGGATTGAACCATTGAACCTTGAACCATTTTGGTTCAATGTGCTCAACTGGTTTAAAGGTTCAACATTAGCAGCAAGAGTTTAAACGCTTTCAAGCTCAAAGGCTTCTATAGTCAGGTTCAAAGGCTTCTACAACCATGTTCAATCAAAAGAACAAGTTTCTGCGGCTTGAACCATTGAACCATTGAACGACTTGAGTTCAAGGTTCAATAGGTTCAATGTGTTTGGTTCAATGAGGATCAAAAGGACTTAGCCAAATCAAAGGGAATGAACCATTGAACCATTTAACCAACGTTGGTTCAATGCTTCAGTTCACTCAGTTGGTTTAATGCTTCGGTTCACCAAATTTGGTTCAATGCTTTAGTTCACTCATTTGGTTTAAAGCTTGGTTCAAAGCTTGGTTCAATGGTTTGTTCAAAGGAGCATTTCAATGCAAAAGTTCAAGAGAGCCTCCCGAAGGACAAGTGCCCTTGTAAATGGCACATGGTCGACAAAAGCACCCTTTAGAAGGGTCATTTTCAAGGAAGCCACAAAGGTAAATTCTTTCAAAATTTTGTTTAAGGTAGTTTAAAGACAAAGGCATAATTCTTTCAAACTTTTGTCTAAAGGAATTCCTTCAAACAAAAAGTCTGGAGGAAAGGCTGAAGGAATCTCTGAAGGCCAAAGACAAAGAAATAATTCTTGTAGACTTTTTGCCTATAGGAAAATGTCTATGGGAAAGCTTCGAAGGACTCCAAAGATAAAAGGCTGTCGAAGGACCTCAAAGGGTAGGTGCCCTTGCGGGGGACTCTCAGCTACCAAATTAAAGGACACTTCCCATTGCCAAACGGTCACCTTCCCTTCAAGAGAATGCAAAATAAGAAAGCCAAAGAAAGCCCAAGGGGTGACATGCATGAAGATGTCAAAGTCAAGAATGGCAAACTAGATGTCGGAAATTCAAATGTAGTGATGGGTGTGTGAACATCAATTTCAAGGTTCATAAAATAGCTGTTGATTTCGAAAAGCCTTATAGAAGAGCCAAAGAACTTAGTGACCTGGCTGAAGAAAGAAGCCTGAAGGCCATCTGAAGATCACCCGAAGGGAAAATACCCTTGTGGGGGTCTTTTCTCGACCCAAAGTGGACCATTTCTCAAGGGCCCAAAGGGCAAGTCACCTCTTAGAAATATCAAATGATAAAGATGAAAGAATTGCCAAATAAAGTGATGTGCCCACAGACATCAAAGTTGCGACAATGAAATAGCCATTGATTCTTGTAGTTTTAAATCTACAGACTTGAATGAATTCAAAGGCATTAAGGCCAAGATTAGTAGGAAGTGAGTAAGGAATAGAGCAACAAGTTGAATCCAGGATCTGATTCAATTAACTAGAAAAGGAGGAATGATGAGGAAGGACTAGAAACATTTACACATCAGATATGTTTTTAGAAGTAGACCACTAAGTGGATATTGAAAGATGCAAACTTTCAATAGTGTGAGTTGTTTCTTTGCATTGAGAAAAGCAAATGGGTAGATGGCCCTAAATTCCAGCCTATCTTCTTAAGAAATTTCAATGCAACATGATGTGTTACTATTCCTGAGTCCTTCTTGAAGAGGCTATATAAGGGACTCTCTTTTATTATAAATGGATGACTCTCTGATAATAAAAAATGAAACCCTACCCAAATCGAAAGGCATTACTAAGTCTTTGAGCTCAGAATGTTGATCATATTTTATTATTGGAATAAGAAAGCAAGTGACTTTTCAGACTTTGTGATGTGATATCTTTATTGTTGGGGAAACTATTCTTATGTCTTTTTCCTTAATAAATTTTCTATTCCTTTAAGTCAACAAGTAGAATTAGTGACAGTAGTTAGGAAGGTGTCCTGAAGTCAACTGTGGAGAAAATTTTTGCCCCCATAATTGCCTTTACTATGTTTTCTTTTTGTTTCTATGTAAAGGACCTTGGGACAACTTTGTTCCCTCATTGTCCTTTGTATCTCACTCTTAGGTAATTTAGGTGGAGACTTTGTGATACATCTCAACTTGCTAGTTACTACGTCCTTGGTTACATTTTGCAATTACTACTAGGAATATTCTTGTGGTTTGTTGAATAGTACTTTTGAAAGAAGAGAAGTGCTTTCTGTCATTTCCCTTGAGATTTTTTCCTTTGATTTGCACACATCATCTCTAAAGAAAGAGAGATGGATGGTTTATCCTACCCTTGAGTATTATTTTCTATATATATATATATATATATATATATATATATATATATATAGGGAGCCTCCCCTTGATCAGACCTATTTTGTTGATCAGTATGTTGATCAACAAAATAAACAACCAACAATTTTTGGAAACTCCACTGGGGATATAATTTGTTATTATTATAACCTATCCATTCAGCTCCACACTAACTGGGAAATAACATGCAATTTAAAGACTCAAGCTTCAAACTGAAATAAGGTCAATTCTTTTCCATTTTTGTTTCACAATCTAGCAGATTCAAGGTATACACGAAGCCAAAGGGCTAAAGGTATTATTGACCCTGTATTCAAGTTGGTACAACAAAGTAATTTTGATCTGTTTCCTTCACCATCTCATCTCCAACAAACCAAGAGCTTTCCTCCTACTAAAGCTAGATCTCCATTTTCAGATGAAGTATCCACTTCTGCTATTGATAAAGCTTTGCCAATAATTACCCTTCTGAGATTTGTTATTTCTCCTTTTCATAGTCATATAATGGCAATTCAAGGACCATGGGGTAATGATTTTGGTCCTCTCAATCATACTCCACCTCTACATGAACTTCCATGTAGTTTAAATAAGAATTTCCCCAAATTCTATGGTGATGGGAAAGTTCATCCTGATGAACACATTGCAGCGTTTAGCATAGCCCGTGGTGTAATTGGAGTAGAATTTCAAGATGTAGCAGTCAGGCTATTTGTAGAAACATTACAAGGTGTTATTGTAAATTGGTTTTGTCATCTACAGGCTTGGTCAGTAACTGATTGGAATACCCTCAAAAATAAGTTTGAAGCCAGATTCAAACCTACAGAAGATGCACATGCACTTTTGGCTCAACTTAAACAGATGAAGAAAGATCCTCATGAACCAATGAGAGACTTCATATCCAAATTTGACAAATTGAGGAACAAAAATCTTGTAATTTCTTGACCTACAATTGAGAATCTCAAATGATTCTTTATTAATTCTCAGTTACCTAAAGTAAGTTTTCTTTTGAGACATGCTGGTCAAATAGATCTTGTTACAGCTCAACATTTGGCCATTGAGGTAGAAGATGATCTCATCTTAATAGGGAAGATAAGAAGAGATCCAGATAGAAATAGACCTTCATCATCTTTTGAATATTCATCTACAAGCACCACAGATCCAATGGTGTAGAAATTGGCAAATGAGTTGCTTTCTCTCAAAAAGCAAATGGTGCAAGGAATATCTTATACTCCTTCATACAGAGATATGCCAAGAAGAACATTCCCAAATTAGTCATATCAGGGCAATTCTGCCAGGAATGAAGGGCAACAAAATCATCTTCTTCCCCCACAAGGGAAACTTGCCCTGGAAGCTCCTCCAACCAATTCAACAATGGGATATCTTGAAGTAGAATCAGAGTTCTCTTTCCAAGCTAAATTGAATCAAGAAAATGATATTGATATCCTTATATAAAATCAAGAAGAATCAGTTGAAGACTCCCACATTAGTTTCTTAAACTACCAGGATGAACCCAGAAACAAACGAAAAGCTTTTGATGGATCATATGCAGTGTTTACCAGGTTTAAGAACTAATCAACCTAGTAAGCTGATAAAGAGAAGATAGAGGAGCAACCTCAAATAGCAATTACAATTACTAAGCATGGAGCCACTTTGCCTTACCAGTCAAAGGATATAGTGATCACCCAAAAGACAAGTACATCAATTTCACCTTCACCTTCTACTTAAATTTCATAAACCAACCCTCCTCCCATCCCTCTTAAAACTCAGAATGTTGAAATACCTTCCTCTGTAACTAGCTCAATTCAACCATTTGACATAATCGATCATGTCCAAAAGATAAAAATACAAATGTCTAAATTTGAATATTTGTAGTCCAATCTTGATCAACTAGATAATTTGGTCCAATGTGTCAAGAACCAAACCGTCCTTGTTAGACAAAAAGATAAAAAGGTAACTCCTGATTCAAAAAAGAACATGCCCATTCTGAATAATCTTGTCATTACCCCTCTAGTTGCCCCTGGCAAAATATAACCTTTCTATGTTTCCCTATTAATAAATGGTCACAAGCTAAGTAATTGTATTATCGACTTAGGCACATCTGACAATGTCATGCCTAATAAAGTAGCTGAATTTCTTGGCCTCACACTGACCAAGACATTTGGGAGATGTTTCTCCATGGAGAATAAGAAAGTACCACTACTGGGGCAAATCAAAGATGCCCAATTTGCATTTGTAACTTTTCCAGATAAGAGAATCAAGATGACTGTCTTGGTGGCTGACATCCCAACATCTTATGGCATATTGCTTGGATGAAATTTATGCAAGGATATGGGAGGAGAAATTAGCAGGGACCTGTCTGAGGCAAGGATCCCTGTACAATGCATAATGAATAGGTTGTTCCTTGAAAAGGAGGCAAAATATGCAGTTACCCAAACATCACCCCCCAAAGCTCAAATTATTTTTAAATCCTCAGGTATAGGTAACTAATTTCTATCTATAGATGAAGTGCATGAAACATTTGATAAAATTCATGAAAGTCTCAACACAAAAATTAGGTCAACTAGAATAGCAGAAGAACTAGAAGGTTGCAATACAAATGAAGAAGGACCCTCCCTCTCTAATAAAGGAAAGTCTAAAGAAAAATCAGTATCTGATGAGGTATGGACTCTCGAATTTGATGGTAGTTGTTCCTCTACCAGTTCAAGAGCTGGGATTGTGTTGATATCTCTTTAAGGAGATATTTTTCCTTCATCTTACAAATTACAATTTAGCAACACTAACAATATAGTTGAATATGAATCTCTATTGTTTGGATTAAAGGCTACCCAAGACAAAGGAATCAGGTTTCTTCATGCCAAACATGATGTTGAATTAGTGGTTTGTTAGGTGAGGAAATTATACCAAGCCAAGAATGAAAGATTACACCACTATCACAACCTGGTTTGGGACCAAATTGAAAGCTTTGATGCTTTCAACATTTCCTTGAACCCTAAGAAGTCTATTTTTGGAGTAACAGAGGGGAAACTCCTTAGACACATTGTGTCGAAGGAGGGCATAAAGATTGACTCAGATAGATTCAAGTCTATTCAAGAGATTAATTTGCCTACAAGTAAAAATGATGTTCACTCTTTCTTCAAAAATGTGAATTTCTTACAGAGGTTCATCCCTAAATTTGTTGAGAAGACTAGACACATCATGAACATGATGAAAGGGAAGACCACCTTTAGCTAGACTAAAGAAGGCAAGTCAGCATTTCAAAATATCAAGACTACCATTGCCCACGCCCCTACCTTGGTTAATCTAGATTACAACAAAGATTTCATCATATATAGCTATGTTTCTAAACACACGCTTTCAACAATTCTTGTTCAACAAAACAAGGAAGGTATGGAATCTCCTATTTATTTCATGATTTGCCCTCTCAAAACCCATGAGATGAAGTATTCAAATGTAGAGAAGAATGATTATGCATTGGTGAAAGCAGTCAAACATTTCTACTTTTATATCCTGATTTCACACACTACTGCTTTAGTTCTTGACACCATAGTCAAGTCCATATTAACTTAGTAGGAGTTTAGTACAAGAAGAGGCAATTAGATTGTAAAGATCAAAGAGTTCAATTTGGACATCAAGCCAACAAAGCTGGTCAGGGGAAAATGCCTATGCCAATTAATTGCTGACAATAAGCCAGAAGATACACAGCATAAAGAAGCTGAAGTGAAAGATACACCAACAGTATTTTTTGTCTCCACTACCAATGAGTGGTATTTAGGTATTGCTCATTTCCTTACTTATGGTGAATGTCCTGCTCATTTGTCTTATGAAGAAAGGATGATTATCAAGTTAAAAACAACCCATTTTGTCTTTTAGAACAATGGCTTGTACAAGAGAAGCATAAATGGAGTATTCCTGTGCTGTGTAGATGAAGAAAAACATTTTTCTACTCCTATAATTTCTCACAAGATTTTGTGAACCAGGTATTACTCGCCAACTCTTTTCCAAGATGTGTATAAGCGGGTGAGGAAATGTGAACTCTGCCAACAATTTGTTGGAAGACCCGAGTTAGCTGCCCTGCCTCTCAAGCTAGTGATCATAGAGGAACCTTTCCAACAATGGGGGATTTATTTTATTGCGACTATAAACCCATCTTCAAATGCTAGACATGATTATATCATTATAGCAACTGACTATTTCACCAAGTGGGTAGAAGCAATCCCAACTAAACATGCTACTTCAAAAGTTATATGCAATTTCCTCAAGGAGAATATCATTTATAGGTTTGGAGTTTCAACAAAAATTGTTACTGACAATGTAGCTTGTTTCACCTCTCAGGAGATTACACAATTTTGTTTTCATTATGGAATTACACTCTCACATTCTTTTGATTGTTTTCCACAAGGGAATGGACAAGCTGAATCCAGCAATAAGAACCTGGTAACTATCATCAAGAAGCTAGTAGATGAAAATAAAATGACATGGCATAAAGCATTAGTTGATGCTCTATGGAAAGATAGAATCACACCAAAGAGGGCAATTGGTATGTCTCCTTTTCAACTTCTTTATGGTATCAATGATGAAATACCAATCACCTTAGAATTGCCAGCCTTGAAATTGGCAAAGGCAATTAAAGATCAGACATATGAAATCTCTCTTGATAAGAGAATCATGTGCCTGACTAAGCTGGATGAATAGAGAACCATGGTGGTGGAACAAATTGATGCTCATAAAAGTCTTGTAAAGAAACTCTTTAACCAGAAGGCCAAAAATCATGATTTCCAAATTAGGGATCAAGTCTTACTGTGGGACAAAAGGAGAGAACCAAAAGGGATGCATGAAAAGTTTGACTCCCTTTGGAGAGGCCCATTTATAATTCATCAACACAATGGTGAAAATAGATTTCTACTAAATTATAAAGATGGCACACTCTTTTCTTTACCTCATAATGGGCAGCTTCTGAAACACTTCAAATCTTGAAGTATCAGATCATTGCATCTATATATATGTATATTTGTATAGTTTTTAATTCTATTTTGTTTCATTTATTTCCATTTTTGATGCCTTCCATTTATGGGTAACATGACTCCTTAGCCCAATGGTACACATGAAGACACTGGAGATTCTAGATTATACTCCCTTCAATTCTTTTTTAAATTGATAGAAGTTCCTCAATTAGAGCCAACTATTGTCCCCTAAATATATCACTCATTTTTGGGACAACATTTGAACTATTTTGGTCCTACAAATCAAAATTGTCTCTTCCCTTTTCAAAATTTGTCTTGGGCATTCAAATTCCTCATTTTTTAAGCTTCTTAGAAATCTACAGACTCTATAGGCTTGAATCTACAAACTCTAGAGGCTTGAATTTATAGATTCTACAGGCTTGAATCTATATACTTTGCAGGAAGAGAAATTTATTGACTCTACAGGAAAATAAAATCTATGGACTCTACAGGCCAAGTTCAATGGGCTTCATAGGTTGATTTCTACAGACTCTACATGAAAGAAGCAAGCTTTCAACACTTAGGTGGTCTCAAAGTTGGTTCAATGACCAGGTTCAACCAAAACAGTTCATTGGCAAGCTTCTAAGTAAGGATTGAACCATTGAACCTTGAACCATTTTGGTTCAATGGGCTCACAAGGTTTAAAGGTTCAACATCAGTAGCAATATTTCAACTGCTTTCAGGTTCAAAGGCTTCTAGATGCAGGTTCAATCAAAAGAACAAGTTTCTAAGGCTTGAACCATTGAACCATTAAACTATTGAACCACTCGAGTTCAAGGTTCGACAGGTTCAACATGTTTGGTTCAACAAGGATCAAAAGGACTTAGCCAAATCAAAGGGAATGAACCATTGAACTGTTGAACCAAAGCTGGTTCAATGCTTTGGTTCACTCAGTTGGTTCAATGCTTTGATTCACCAAAGTTGGTTCAATGCTTTGGTTTGCTCAGTTGGTTCAAAGCTTCATTCAAAGCTTGGTTCAAATCTCAGTTCAATGGTTTGTTAGGTTGTGGAGCTAAAAGCTTCACATGTATGCAAACATGGAGGAGATTGCTAAGTGTCATAGTAACCACTGTCAGTTAGGCCAACTGACGTTGGTCATGGGTGGATGAAAAGCTGCTAACATCAGTCATGGATTGGCCAACGTCGGTCATCTCTAGACAGACAGTGACTGACATTGGTCACCTGTGCAGTTCCAAAATTGTTAGTTACATAAAAGTAATCAATAGTATCTGTAAGATCCTAACAAGTGGTATCAGAGCTAGGATCACCAAGTGATACCACTAACAATTGGTATCAGAGCCTGGTTAGGTACACTAACAGGTGGTCAGAGCGTGTTAAGTGTTTGTTAATTATAGGTCACTCTCAGGGGTTTCTTATTGGGTGAGAGTAAAGCAATGGCAGAAGAAAGTAAACTAAGAATGGAGAAATTCAATGGCAAGAATGATCAATTACTGTATTATGGAAATAAAGAGCAGGTAAAGAAAGATTGTTGGTTAGTAGAAGATCAGCATGAAGTAAATAAAGGAGCAAATGATGTAGGTATTATTGCATGGGATGCTCTTATATGTTCCTTAGAGAAAGTAGAATCTTGTGTTTTAGATTCTATTGCCTCTTTCCATGCAACCCCAAATAGAGTATTTTTCCATGATTATGTCAATGGAGATGTTGAAAAGATTTATTTAGGGGTTGGTGAGCCTTGTCAAGTTATTGGCAAAGGGGAAGTACGGCAGAAATTATAGACAGGCAACACATGGGTGTTGAAGCATGTCATTCATGTCCCAGTCCTGAAGAGGAGTCTAATTTCTACAAGAAAGTTGGGGGATGAGGGTTGCACAGTAACTCTCACAGCTAAATCTTGGAAGGTTTCCAAGGGTCCACTTATATTAGCTAGAGGTAAGAGAGTAGGTACTCTCTATTTATGTAATTGTATTACTAATTATTTTCCTTCTATTTTATCTACTTCAGATGTAGATGCAAAGTTGTGGCACTATAGGCTTAGCCACATGAGTGAGAAGGGAATGAATGTTCTTAAGTCAAAAGGTAGGCTTTCAGATTTGAAAATCATAGATCTATATTTCTATGAGCATTGTATTTTTGGAAAATAGAAGAGAGTGAGGTTTCTCAAGATTGGGTCAACAAAGAAGAAGCACAAGTTGGAGCTTGTTCACACAGACGTGTGGGGACTAGCTCAGGTACCTTCTATTGGAGGATCACATTATTATGTTTCTTTCATTGATGATGCTACAAGAAAGGTATGAATTTATTGCATAAAGAAGAAATATGACGTTTTTGACACATTTAAGAAATAAAAAGCTTTGGTTGAGAATGAAACAAGTTTGAGACTGAAGTGCCTTAGATCTAACAATGGTGGTGAGTACTGCAGCAATAAATTCAATAGTTATTGTTTTGTGAGTGGAATACGTAGGGAAAGGATGGTTCCAAGGACACCTCAACAAAATGGAGTTGATAAAAGGATGAACAAAACAATAATGGAGCGTGCACAGAGTATGGGGTTGCATTTTGGTTTGCCCTTAAAATTTTGGGTAGAAGCTGTAGATACTGTGGTTTACCTGATTAATAGAGGACCTTCTACTACTCTGGATGGTGGAATTCCAGAAGAGGCTTGGATAGGTAAAAAGGTAGATCTTTCATTTCTCAGAGTTCTTGGTTCTGAAGCTTTTGTGTACGTTGATAAAGAAAATAGAAAGATGTTGGATGCTAAATCTATGCAGTGCACTTTTATTGGTTATGGCTCTAGAGATTTCGGATTCCAGTTGTGGAATCTAGGAACTAACAAAATTATTAGAAGCCATGATGTTGTTTTCTATGAAATGGTGATGTACAGTGATCAATTTAAGAAGTTGAATAATTTTGAGGAGGGCAATGTTCATTTGGATGAGGTGATGATCCAAAATGAGCTCACAGGGAAGAATTTTCACACATAGGAAAACACAGACACCGATGTCGGTCATGCAGGAACCGATGTTGGTTAGATAGGAACTGACATCGGTTATATAATAACTAATGTTGATCAGGAAGGAACCAATGTACATTAGGTGGAACTGACATCGGTCAGGTATAGACAGAGAGATGACCAAGATCGGTCACTGACATAGAATTTGGGTAGACAACAAGCAATGAATGAGTTTCAAATGCCCATGAGGAGGTCTAAAAGGGTAAGTAAACCTCCAATTCATTATTCTACTTGTTGCTCACTAATGGTAGAGAACCATAAAGTTTTGATGAGGCAATGCAGGTAGAATACCAGAAAAAGTGGGAGCTTGGCATGAATGAGGAAATTGATTCCTTGAAAGAGAACCAAACATGGGATTTGGTTAACTTTCCAGATTGAAAGAAAACACTGAAAAACAAATGGGTTTATAGGTTAAAGGAAGGTGAGAATGGACAAATGAGACATAAGGCTAGGTTGGTAGTAAAGGGATTTGCAGAGAAACTAGGTATTGATTTTGGTGAAATTTTTTCTCCTGTAATAAAAATGACTTCTATTCAGACTATATTGTCTTTAGTTGTTATTGAGGATTTGCATCTGGAGTAGCTTGATGTTAAGACAACATTTATTCATGGAGATTTGGATGAAGAAATATATATGGACCAGTCGGAAGGTTTTGAGGTTAAAGGCAAGGAGAAGCTTCTGTGCAGGTTGAAGAAAAGCTTATATAGTCTTAAGCAGGCTTCAAGACAATGGTATTTGAGATTTGACAGGTTTATGATAGAGCATGGCTTTACTAGATGTCAATCTGACCATTGTGTTTAATTTAAGAGATTGGATAATGGTAGATATATTATTCTATTGCTGTATATAGATGATATGCTTGTTATAGGTTCATACATACAGGGATTTTTTGAGCTAAGGGTAAAATTAGTTCAGAGGTGTGCCAGGAAGGATTTAGGAGGAGCGAAAATCCTTGGCATGAGTATTTCTATAGACAAGAAAAGTCACAGGTTGATGTTGTCTCAGGATGATTATGTGAATAAGGTAGTGGAGAGGTTTAATATGTAAGATACAGAACCAATTAACACACCTATGGATGGACAGTTCACAGAAGAGTGTCCCAAATCACATGATGAGGTTAAGTACATGAGTACTAGACCTAATATTACCCAAGCAGTGGGAGTTGTCAGCAAGTTTATGGCCAATTTAGGGAAGGAGCACTGGAAAGCAATTTAGTGGATTTTCAGGTATCTAAGAGGGACCAACAAAAGGGATTCATGGTATGCAGGGTCAAGAACTTCTCTACATGGGTATGTAGATTCAGATACGATAGGTTACTCGGATGACAAGAGAAGCACCACATGATATGTGGTGGTTGGTCTTCGAGATTGAAATTGAAGAGGGATATAAGCCAGGAAAAAAAATTAGATGATGTACAGGTACAGGTATAGGTGCAGATATTTATCTCCAAGTGGGAGATTATTAGGTTGTGGAGCTAAAATCTTCACAGGTATGCAAACATGGAGGAGGTTGCTGAGTGTCATAATAATCAGCATCGATCATGCCAACTGACATTGGTCATGGGTGGACTGGAAGCTACCGACATCGGTCATGGATTAGCCAACATCGGTCATCTCCAAATAGATAGCGACCGACGTCAGTCACCTGTGTGGTTCTGAAACTGTTAGTTACACAAAAGTAATCAATTGTATCTATAAGATCCTAACATGGTTGGTTTAAAGGAGCAGTTCAATGCAAAATTTCAAGAGATCCTCTTGAAGGACAAGTGCCCTTGTGGAGGGCACTTGGTCAACAAAAGCACCCTTCAAAAGGGTCATTTTCAAGGAAGCTACAAAGGTATATTCTTTCAAAATTTTGTTTAAGGCAGTCAAAAGACAAAGGCATAATTCTTTTAGACTTTTGTCTGAAGGAATTCCTTCAGACAAAAAGTCTAAAGGAATTTAGAAAGGCTATGGGAGGAAAGCTTGAAGGAATTTACAAAGGCCAAAGACAAAGCAATAATTCTTACAGACTTTATGTCCATGGGAAAATGTCTGTGGAAAAAGTCTGTGGGAAAATGTCCATGGGAAACCTTCGAAGGACTCAAAAGATAAAAGGCCACTAAAGGACCCTGAAGGGTAGGTGCCCTTGTGAGGGACTCTTAGCTACCAAATTAAAGGACACTTCCCAAAGCTGAAGCGTCACCTTCCCTTCAGGAGTATGCAAAACAAGAAAGCTGAAGAATGCCCAAGGGGTGACACGCCTGAAGATGTCAATGTCAAGAACAAAAAACTAGCTATTAATAATTTGAATGTAGTGACAGGTGTGTGAATTTCAATTTCAAAGTTCGTAAAATAGAAATTGATTTTGAGAAGCCTTAAAGAAGAGCCAAAGAATTGAGCGACCCACTGAAAGAAAGAAGGCCAAAGGCCATTTGAAGATCTCCTGAAGGGCAGATACCCTTGTGGGGGGCTCTTCCTGACCCAAGGCAGACTGTTTCTTAAGGCCCCAAAGGGTAAGTCACCTCTGAGAAAGATCAAATGATAAAAATGAAGGAATTTCCAAAGAAAGTGACGTGCCTATGGATGTCAAAGTTGCGATAATGAAATAGCCATTGATCCTTGTATTTTTAAATCTACAGACCCAAATGCTTTCAAAGGCTTTAAGGCCAAGATCAATAGGAAGTGACTAAATAACATAACATCAAATTGAATCTAGGACCTGATTTAATTAACCAAAAAAGGAGGAATGATGAGGAAGGACCAAAAACATTTGCACATTAGATATGTTTCTAGAAGTAGACTGCCAGGTGGATATTGAAAGATGCAAATGCTATGTACCTAGGGATATGATGTATTTATGTATATGGGTTGATGGAGATGCCAACATGTGGCACACATCCCCTTAGTTACTTATAGGGGTAAAATATATAAGGATAATAGAGTAACTTGTGGAAGTAGTATATTGGGTAAGGGTTAGCCCACATTAAGATTAGGAGGTTATCCATCCATGGGTTAGATGGATGTATATATATAGGAGATGATTATAATGGTAAAGATATCAAGTAAAGCATTGAGTATTCTATTGTAAGAAGATATTGGAGGTTGTCCCCTTGAAGAGACATTGTGAAGTTATTCCTTCCTAAAGGAATATTATATGGTGTTTCCCTACCTTAAGGGTATTTATGCATATATTGAATATCAAGATCAATACAAGTGGTATCAGAGCTTCAATTTGGATGACTAGATGATCGAGATTGGAGACAAGTGTGCAATGATTTGAAGCACACTCATTATTTGGTTTCTTCCTATGTTTCAGGGATGAAACATGTCAAGGAGGGAAGGAATGCTATGTACCTTGGGATATGATGTATTTATGTATATGGGTTGATGCAGATGCCGACATGTGGCACACATCCCCTTAGTTAGTTATATGGGTACAATATATTAGGATAATAGAGTAACTTGTGGAAGTAGTATATTGGGTAATGGTCGGCCTACATTGGGATTAGGAGGTTATCCATCCATGGGTTAGATAGATGTATATATATAGGAGATGATTATCATGTTAAAGGTATCAAGTAAAACATTGAGTATTCTATTGTAAGAGGATATTGGAGGTTGTCCCCTCGAAGAGACATTGTGGAGTTATTCCTTCCTAAAGGAATATTATATGGTGTTTCCCTACCTTAAGGGTATTTATGCATATATTGAATATGAAGATCAATACAAGTGGTATTAGAGATTCGATTTGGGCAATTTTTAGAGTGAAACCCTAGTTTTTTTTCATCGTCAATAACTTTTGATTGGTTGCAAATTTTTTCACAAATTTTTTACTCGATATGAATAATATTTCAGATAAGTCATAGTAAGAAAATTGAGATTTTTTTATTCATTTTGAGGGAGTTATTTCTCTGTTAGGGTTTACAATAATTTTGCTATGTCTTTTGAAATATAAGAAATTTTAATCTGAATTTTTATTAGAGATGTAAGAAGATATAAGAAAAGGACAGTAAAAAATTTAGTATTTTTTGAGTTGATTGGAGTGATTTTTTGTGATTTTATGGATTAGTTTTGACATTTTAGGGTTTCATGAACCTTAATTTTTTTGTGGATCATGGAGTTGCAAATATTTTCAGGGGAAGATGATATTGATTCTAGAGAATGGTGGCTCCTTTTAGAGAATCATTTTACAAAAACTTTTGGGAAAAGATGATTAACTCCTTTTTTGTCTGGGACTGCACTAGATTGGTTTGATCAGTTGAGCTGTATAGAAAGGTTTTCTTCATGGAAAGAAATGGAACAAATTTTTTTAGATCGATGGGCCATAAGAAAAGAAGCAAAAAAAGAAGAATCAGTAGAAGAAGAAGAAGAAGTAGAAGAATCAATAGAAGAAGAAGAAGAAGAAGAAGAAGAAGAAGAAGAAGAAGAAAAAGAAGAAGAAGAAGAAGAAGAAGAAGAAGAAGAAGAAGAAGAAGAAGAAGAAGGGTTCAAATAATTTGGCTCCAAATAAATTTGAGTCAATTTTTCAATTTCATGGATACATTCAAAAGAAGAAGGTAGTTGTGTCCATAAACCCTACTAGGAAGTATAACTTCATTAACATGAATGTGGCTAAGCATCTACATGTTCAAGCAAATAATATCAAGGAGGTTCAAGTAGATGGTAAGAATATTTCAATGTTTGAAGATCTAAAGCTCATTATGGAAAAATGTGTTTTGCATTCAGATTTTTATGCTTTGGATATGTATGATATTGATATAGTTCTTAGATATCCATGGTTAGAGACTTTGGGAACAATGAATATCAAGGTTCAGAAAAATTTGATGAAGTTTTGGTATAAGAAAAAGAGGATCACTTTACAAGATATCATAGTGAAAAAGGCACCAATAACAATCCAGGTAGATCATAAGGATGAGATTGAAACATGTGATGAATATCATGATGAAGATTCAGATGATATAGATAAAGACACACTACAAATGAACAATTCATCTACTCAAGAGACAAAGAAGGAAAAGGTGGAAGAGGTAGAAGCAAAGGTGGATAAGGTCAAAGTATTAGAAAAGGTTGAGGTATATAGACACCCACATCATCATGAGAGGAAATAATCATGGAATCAGGTGAGGAAGTGTCATAACAACAATCATTTTTTCTATATAGGAAATAAAATTTCCAATCATTATGGATATGCATGGAATCCAAAGAAAAAATACTATGACACATGGAATGAATGGGGAAAACACTACAACTATGCATGGAATAATATGTACTATGGTCATGGTTGGAATTAGAGAAGTGCAGTGGAATATGGTACATGGAATAAAAGGAGGAATAATTATGCTTGGACACCAAAGCAGTATAATTATGATCATGAATGAAATCAGAGGAGCACAATAAAATTTGGAAACAAGCTTGGAGAGCTATCACCTACCAAGATCACATATGGATGGCTAGATGATCGAGATTGGAGAAAAGTGTGCAATGATTTGAAGCACACTCATTATTTAGTTTATTCCTATGTTTCGGGGACAAAACATGTAAAGGAGGGAAGGAATGCTATGTATCTAGGGATATGTTGTATTTATGTATATGGGTTGATGGAGATGCCGACATGTCACACACATCTGCTTAGTTAGTTATATGGGTACAATATATTAGGATAATAGAGTAACTTGTGGAAGTAGTATATTGGGTAATGGTCAGCCTACATTGGGATTAGGAGGCTATCCATCCATGGGTTAGATAGATGTATATATATAGGAGATGATTATCATGTTAAAGATATCAAGTAAAACATTGAGTATTCTATTGTAAGAAGATATTGGAGAATGTCCCCTCGAAGAGACATTGTGGAGTTATTCCTTCCTAAAGGAATATTATATGGGGTTTCCCTACCTTATGGGTATTTCTGCATATATTGAATATCAAGATTAATACAAGTGGTATCAGAGCTTTGATTTGGGCAATTTGTGGAGAGAAACCCTAGTTTTTTTTTAATCATCAATAACTTTTGATTCGTTGTAAATTTTTTTACAAAGTTTTTAATGGATATGGATAATATCTCAGATAAGTCACAGTAAAAAAATTGAGATTTTTTGACTCATTTTGAGGGATTTATTTATATTTTAGGGTTTATAATAATTTTGCAATATCTTTTGAAATATAAAGAATTTTTATTCTAAATTATTTTTAGAGATGTAAGAAGATATAAGAAAAGCACAGTCAAAAATTAAGAATTTTTTGAGTTGTTTGGAGTGATTTTTTGTGATTTTATGGATCAGTTTTGACATTTTAGGGTTTCACGAACCTTAATTTTTTTGTGGATCATGGAGTTGAAAATATTTTCAGGGGAAGATGATATTGATAGTAGATAATGGTGGCTCCTTTTGGATAATCATTTTATAATAACTTTTGGGCAAAGACAATTAACTCCTTTTTTGTCTGGGCCTGCACTAGATTGGTTTGATCAGTTGAGCTGTACAGAAAGGTTTTCTTCATGGAAATAAATGGAACAAATTTTCTTAGATCGATGGGCTATAAAAAAAGAAGCAAAAAAAGAAGAATCAGTAGAAGAAGAAGAAGAAGTAGAAGAATCAATAGAAGAAGAAGAAGAAGAAGAAGAAGAAGAAGAAGAAGAAGAAGAAGAAGAAGAAGAAGAAAAGAAGGGTTCAAATAATTTGGCTCCAAAGAAATTCAAGTCAATTTTTCAATTTCATGGATACATTCAAAATAAAAAGGTAGTTGTGTCCATAAACCCTACCAGCAAGTATAACTTCATTAACATGAATGTAACTAAGCATCTACATGTTCAAGCAAATAATACCAAGGAGGTTCAAGTAGATGGTAAGAATTTTTCAATTTTTGAAGATCTGAAGCTCATTATGGAAAATTATGTTTTGCATTCATATTTTTATGCTTTGGATATGGATGATATGGATATAGTTCTTAGATATCCATGGTTAGAGACTTTGGTAACAATGAATATCAATGTTCAGAAAAATTCATGAAGTTTTGGTATAAGAAAAAGAAGATCACTTTACAAGATATCATAGTGGAAAAGGCACCAATAACAATCCAAGTAGATGATAAGGATGAGATTGAAATAGGTGATGAAGATCATGATGAAGATTCAAATGATATAGATAAAGACACACTACAAATGAATAATTCATCGACTCAAGAGACAAAGAAGGAAAAGGTGGAAGAGGTAGAAGTAAAGGTGGATAAGGCCAAAGTATTATAAAAGGTTGAGGTATATAGACAACCACATCATCATGAGAGGAAACACGTTTCTAGAAGTAGACCACTAGGTGGATATTGAAAGATGCAAACTTTCAATAGCGTGACTTGTTTCTCTGCATTGAGAAAAGCAAATGGGTAGATGCCCATAAATTCTAGCCTATCATCTTAAAAAATTTCAATGTAACATGATGTGTTACTATTCCCGAGTCCTTCTTGAAGACGCTATATAAGGGACTCTCTTTTATTGTAAATGGATGACTCTCTGATAATCAAAAACAAAACTCTACCCAAATTGAACGGCATTATTGAGACTTTGAGCTTAGATTGTTGATCATATTTTGTTATCAGAATAAGAAAGCAAGTGACCTTTTAGACTTTGTGCTGTGATATCTTTATTGTTGAGGAGATTGTTCTTATGTCTTTTTCCTTAATATATTTTTTGTTCCTTTAATTCAACAAGCAAAATTAGTGAAAGTAGTCAAGAAGGTATCATGAAGTCAACTATGGAGAGACTTTGTGCCCCCATAATTGCCTTTATTGTGTTTTCTTTTTGTTTCTATGTAAAGGACCTTGGAATGACTTTGTGCTCTCATTATCCTTCGTATCTCATTCTTGGGCAATTCAGGTGGAGACTTTGTGCTACATCTCAATTTTCTAGTTACTACATCTTTGGTTACATTTTGCAATTACTACCAGGAATATTCTTGTGGTTTGCTAAATAGTACTTTTGAAAGAAGAGGAGTGCTTTCTGTTATTTCCCTTGAGATTTGTTCCTTTGATTTACATGCATCATCTCTGAAGAAAGAGAGATGGATGGTTTATCCTACCCTTGAGTATTATTTTCTATTCACACACACACACACACACACACACACACACACACACACAGAGGGAACCTCTCCTTGACAAGAGGAGAGATTAGCCCCCTTTTGATGTGGTAAGCCTGCACATTTGGATGACCAATCTTCTTACTTTGGCTAATCAGACCTATTTTGTTTATCAGTACACTGATCAACAAAATAATCAACCAACATTATGAAGAGAGATTAAATGTTGATTTTATTTTTAAATGATCTCATTATATCTAAGGGTTTACCTACTTCATGTAACGATAAGTATAATTATTAAATTATATTAATAAACCATTATTCTAATCATAATTTGAAGCCTAAAATGGGCTATAGATGCATCCATATTGCACATAGTTTTAATAAAATGAAATATAATTTTTAACTTGTAAAAACTTGTTAAATCAACAATTAGTAATTAACAATAGAGAATCAGTAAACCATAGATCAATATTTAAGGTTTTGGAGATGAAAGATTGGGTTCACCAAATGTTTAATCCTAAAATGATATGGGTTAATATAGTCAGGGGTTAATATTATATAATTGAACAATCAAAAGGGTGCTTAAAATATATATAGTAGGCCAATTAATTTAAAAACTCAAATAAAGAATATTCTAAATTTAAATACTATGATATGCTAAAAATAATAATTGAAATTATTGATTGATATAACAATGAAATGAAAATGAGATTACTTAATTGGTTTATTGTGTACATGCAAATTTTATATGGAACATGATGGAAATATACTAGATCAATGTTCTAGATTAGTTTTTATATTTTATAAATTGAAACTATGTAGCCTTTGACACTGACATCAACTTTAGATGGTTGTGCTGACACTTCTATATATCTTGGATGTAGGTGTCCAATATGGAATACCTACTAGATCTAGATGTGACCACCTACTATATTCTAGTCTTTATGTCACCTTTGCATTAGTGTGATCATATTTATTTAATGTGTTGTAAATACTTGTCAAATATCAAAACTCTATTTCTTTATCTTCATAGTGGCTATGGGAAATATGGTTAGTGGGATCATAGTGTTGAGCTAACAACAAGGACACCTCTATCAACAAGTGCTACCTATATATCCACTACTCTAAATAATGCCTCATATTCATGTATTTATCCACTAAAGTATTGGCTTGTGTGTGCACAAGGATACAATGTTTGAAAATCAAGTAAAATAGTGGCTTATCTAGTAACTTAGAAAATAGGACTCATGGGTTGTTCCTTCATCACTTCAGACCTATAGATGTGGTGTCTCTATGATTGATATAGAATTGGGAGAAACTAGGGAGGATTTTTTTCGCATAAAATTAAATATTACCTTACTTAGTATATAGTACAGATGGTGATTTATTATATCTAGTTACATTTGTATATATGTCATAGTGATGACATAACAATTAGGGGTTCATGGCATAACAATTAGGTGTTTGGTTGGTAGTTACAAGTTTTGTAACTATCATTTCCATTGTATATATATCCACCTCTTCCTATTCAATAAGACATTGAAGTATTCTACTCCTTCACTATATTTTCTCTCCATATTCCATCATTGGTATGAAAGACACAAGGATTTTTGTCCATGTTGAGATGGAATTGCAAATGTGTATGAGGGGTAGAACCATATTTTTTCGTTGCCCCAATAATATGGGAAAAATAGTCATTAGAAGATCTAAAACCTATTCATAGTATTCAACTCACTATGACTAAATTCATCACCATTAGTTCATCTTAAAATTCAATCCACCTACATTAATAATTTGCATTAGTACATTGATGGGATTGATCTTCGATCCTATATTGTTGGTATTTTCATACATTCATGGTGAAATTAGATCCAAAGTTGTGTAATTCAATGTTTGATTCGCACCTACAAGGATTCAATTTTGCCTCAATAAGCTAGTGAGAGGAAGTCCAGGATTCATTGCTTTTATAGTTGGTGCATACAATCATTGTCATACACAAGCTGTGTTATGGATATCCTATTTTCTAGCATTGACACCTATTGATCCCATGCGGTCATGTATCATATGCCAAATCAAGACCTATATTCTTTTTCACTGAGTCACTCAACCTATTCTCAGTGAATTTAGTTTTAGACAAGTTATACATCTACCAAAGGGCATATTAAGTTGTAGACTTTCTAGACTACTCTTTCTCACCTCCTAAATTTCATATGCCCTTGGTAGTTTTTATCGATTGAGCTTGAAACATTTCCTAAAAACCTGCCACAATGTCATACTAATAGTTTGGAGGTTTAGTTTTTTTTTAGTTTTATTTTAAAAGTTTTTATATTAAGTCATTTTCATGTTATGTTACCATGTATGGTCAAATTATATAATTATTATGCTATCTGCATCAATTAGTTTAGGATAGTTTTGTTTATTTGTTATTTCTACTTTTTCCTTTAAAAAAAGTCAATAGTATATGTATAATGGGTTTATTTCAATGTAGATTGTTTTATTGTCATTAGTGCATTTTTTTTAAAAATCATATTAGAATATTTTCTACGTGTCTCTTGTTATGACCTAGGTTATCACATATAATGTTAAGTCATATTAGGGTCATTATCTGTAGTTTTATATTAATATGTTAGTCTTCATTCAAAAAAATCTAAAAGTGTCAAAATTATTAGTCAAGTTTATTATAGTGAGTCGTTATTTGGGTTCATGATCAAAATCAAAGTTAATTTTTTGTATAAGGATGCACTATTAGCTCTATGTGACATCTGGTGTCAAATATTGTCAAAAGTCATATGGGTCCAGATTGTAGGGGGAATTTCTCACCTTGTAACTAGGCTTCATCAAGATATCAACTGACTAATTAGCATCTTTTACTAGAGGCTAGAGGATACATAGAGGTTAGAGGACAACTAGTGTCCTCTCATGAGTCACCTATGATAGGGTCGCACCATTCTTATGGTCACAAATTTTGGTGTGTTTGTTTATGTTTTGTAGTATGTTTTTCAATAAAGTATTGAGCATAATTTTCTAGTTTGGTACCTCCTAAAAAAGAATGTTTTTGGGAGAAAAATCACTAAATTAGTGCTTGGTTCTTGGAAAAGGGTTTGTGAGAATCTGAGAAAACCTCCTCTAACCCTCTAGGTTTGTGGTTAGCAAAAACAAGTTATCCTAACACTTCTAGGTTTTTGGTAATCCTAGGAGGAAAAACCAAGGTGACACCAAGACCTTAAAGCCACAAAGATGGCATGCCACCTCAGAAAGTGAGTAGGCTATACAGAGAGTGTAAATATTTTTATAGTGTTTGTAATAAAATGGGGACCATTATAAAACAATATGATGTTTGTAAAAATAATGTAATAAAGTCGGCATGTTGGCATAAAATTAAATATTACATTATTTATTATTCAGTACATATGGTGATTTGTTATAGCTGGTTATATTTACATAGATCTCATAGTGATGACATAACAATTAGGACTTTGTGGCATAAAAAATAAGTGTTAGGTTGGTAATTATAAGTTTTGTAACTATCATTTCCATTGTATATATATCCACCTCTTCCTATTCAATAAGATATTAAATTATCTTTCTCCTTCACTATAATTGTTCATTATATTTCATCATCTTTACTCACTTTATTGTTTGGTTGAATATTTTTGGTAAGTTACCTTTTGAGTTTTTAGGTCTATTTTAGGTGAGGAATGAATGAGGGTTGATCTTTTGTGTGTGTGCATGCGCTGTGCGCGCGCACACACATGCACACACACACACACACACACACACACACACACACACACACACACACACACACACACACACACACACACACACACACACACACACACACACACACACACACACACACACATGCATGTATGTATTAATGTATGGGAGTTAGTTGACTTACTAAAAGGAAAAGAGGTCATAGGAGTTAAGTGGGTGTACAAGACAAAAAGTAATCCCAAAGGCAAGATAGAGAGGCAGAAGGCAAGGATGGTGATTAAGGGCTACAAGTAAAGGCTCAAACATGATTAGAGTGAGACCTTTACACCTATAATAAGGCTAAAAATGGTAAGGATAATCATAGCCATTATTTTCCAATAGAAGTGGAAAGTGCATCAAATCGATGTAAAGTTGGCATTTTTGAATGGAGTGCTAAAAGAAGAGGTCTATGTGAGCTAGCCACCTATATATGAGATTCTCAAGCATGAGAACAAAGTGTATAGGCTTAAAAATGGATTGTGTGGGCTCAAGCAATCCCCAAGAGTATGGTACAACCATATAGACTCATTGAGAAATGAATTTAGTAAAAGTGCAAGTGAGCCCACACTATACATCAAAGCATGCAAGGAAGGTATTTTGATTGTTGTATTATACGTGGATATTCTAATATTTTCTAGCAATAAAAATCAATTCATTGAAGATTTAAAAATAGACATGAAAAATGAGTTTGAAATGATTGATTTGGGGTTCTTGAAGTATTTTTTTCATGATAAAAGTTAAGTAAATATATGAAGACATATTCATATGCCAATCTAAGTATTAAAAGAAATTTTTGAAAGATTCAATATACGAGACAACAAACCTATATTTTCTCCAGTCGAGACAAGCTTGAAGTTATGTAAAGATGACTACAGTAGCAATGTACACCCCACACATTAAAACAACCTAATGGGACATCTTATGTATTTGATTACAACAACACCAAACATCATGTACACAGTCAACCTCATATATAGATTTATATAGATGCTAAAGCAGATAGGCTGATAAGTTGGTAAGAGGATATTGAGGTACGTGAATGAAACAAAGGATTATGTTGTTTTGTATATAGTAGCAGATGAGTTTCATCTTATTGGTTACATGGATAGTAATTGGGCAGGCAACCTTGATGATCGAAAGATCACTTCAGGGTATGTATTTTATCTTGGATGAGGAGGTATATCTTGGGCTTCAAAGAAATAACTCATAGTGTCACTCTTTACATTTGAAGTGGAGTACATAGTAGCCAATGTAGTAGCATGTTAGAATATATGGTTAAGGCAAAAAAAAATTATTTGTATGATGAGAAATAAAGATATTTTACAGTCTATTGTGACAATGTATTATCCATACAATTGTCAAAGAAATCTATGTTTGATGGTAGGAAAAAACACATTGTAGTAAGGTATTACTTTATTAATGAGTTAGTTGAAAATTATGACATAAAACTTAGCTTTTGTAAGTCAGATCAGTAGTGAGTTGATATTTTTACTAAGCCTTTATTTGAAGACACTATCCAATATCTAAGAGGAAGATTAGGGGTCATAAATGCAACAACATTAGGCCCACATAGTGTTATGGTAGCTCTGATGTCTTAAAACAAAGTTACAAACTCAAAGAACATTGTTCTGGACTCCTACAATAGAGCTAAACATTTCAGTAAGGTGGCTATGGATTTAGATAGTCCAACTATGGATTTCATCATTCCAGCTACAAATTAGAGTCCAACTATAGATTTTAGTAGGGTAGCTATCGATTTGAATAGTTTAGCAATTAATTTCATTTGTCTAGCTACATATTATAGTAGGCTAGCTATAGATTTCACTAGGCTAGCTACAGATTTAAATAATCCATCTATAGAATCTATCAACAGAGCTATGAACTTTAGTAACAAACATTTGGACATGCATAATAAGATATATAAGGATTTGGGAAGCTAAGTATAAGTTATACAAAGGTTTTAAAAACTAAGAAAGGTCAAGCTGACCATGGTATGAAGGTAAAAAATAAGGGGTGTTAAGCACGAGATATACTGAGAGGGGGGGTGAACTAGTATATCATATATCTTATAAAACTTTCCTTTAACCAAATTTTACTTAATCAAACATTCAAGATATGCAATAAAACTCAAACAATAAACACCACACAAGATAGAGAGACACACCAAATATAACGTAGAAACCTAATGTGAGAAATACCATGGAGAACAATCTCAAGTATATGAATGAGCACAAACCCAAACAATATTCGCAAGCCAAACTTGCAAGACCACCATACCCCTTTGATGAGCACCACCCCAACTACTATTCATTAGCAGCAACCCATAGGAGCACCAACCCTTTGCCGAGCGCCAACCCAACTATTATTCGTGAGCACCAATGCACATGAGCACCAACCCCTTCATGTATACCACACACCTATCTCTCAATGTTGCTATATCACTATCTCTTAATGTTGCTATATCAACAAATGATAGTTAAATATAACATCTCTTTCTTCTCTCTCACCTTTGCTCTTCTAAGCTAGATATAACAAATATAAATCATATTCAACTCTCACAATTGCTCTTATAAGCTAGATAATACAATACCAAATCCACCTCTTTTTTTCATATTTACAAATGGCTTCTCAAGCCTTTATTTATAGCTTTCCAAATGACCTTTGGACTTCCCCCTTTGTGACCCTTCAATCCTCATGGAAAATGACACCAATCTTGGATGAAACTTCATATTCAAGCCTTTGAAAAGTCACGTGGTGACCCTTCATGACCAAAAACATCCTTCCCACTTTTATCCTTATCTTTGGTGACTTTTCATATTCCTAAAAGTGTCCCTTCATGAGAAATTGTGCCCTTACTCTTTTATCTTCACTTGGTGACTTTTGGTATTCCTCAAGATGACTCTTCATGGGAAAATGTGTCCCATCCTTCTTTTGTCTTTACACCGTGGCTCTTCGACTTCTCCATGGGCCCTTATTTTGTCTCATATGCAACCAAAAGTATATTCGTGAATATTAAATAAATATTAACTCATATTAGCCAAGATATATTTATTACAAACAATATTAAATTCAATGGGTCGTTTATCACCAATAATGATAAACCTTTGACATCAAAGACAATATTTCCAACAATCTCCCCCTTTGTCATTGATGGCAACCTCAATCCTAAAACTGCCACATCTTGTCACCTGCACATACTATCATTTAAAAACATACAATAACTCCCCCTTACTATAGCAACCTGTACCTATTCCCTGTACCTATTTTCTACACCTATACCTATACATGTTATTCTCCCTATACCTATTTCTACACCTATGCATGTACCTGTTATTCTCCCCCTTTGACATTAATGGCAAAGGGCCTACATAGAGCTAACACTTAGCTCCCCCTAAACTGATGCTGAACCTCAATGGTAGGAAGTAAAGAAAATTACTCCCAACTTCTCTCACAGATACTCAAATGTGTCTTTTGGTAGTGCCTTTGTGAAAACATCTGCAATCTGCTCTATAGTACTAATATATTCCAACTTAACCTGTTCATCTGCAACCTGCTCTCTCAAGAAGTGATATGTAATGGGAATATGTTTTGTTCTTGAATGCATTACTAGATTTTTTGAAATATTTATAGCACTTGTGTTATCACAAAAAATGGAAATAGGTTCATCATACTTTACCTTGATATCTTCCAAAGTTTGCTTCATCCAAAGCACTCGAGTACAACACAATACTGCTGCAATATATTTTGCTTCAGTTGTAGAAAGTGATACTGAGTTCTGCTTCTTACTTAGCCATGATACAAAGCTATCACCAAGGAAGAAAGCTCGTCTAATTGTACTCTTTCTGTCATCTAAGCACCCTACCGAATCTAAATCTGTATAAGCAACTAAAGTGAAATCTTTAGCTGTGGGATACCATAATCCATAATCCAATGTCCTTTTGATACATCTAAATATTATTTTCACCAACTGAACATGACTATCTCTTGGAGATGACTGATATCTTGTAACCATACCTACTGCATGCATGATGTCTGGTCTCGATACTGTCAAATATGAAATACTACCAATCATAGATCTATACAAAGATTGATCTGTAATAGGTGAATCTTCATCCCTGCTCACCTTATTTCCTATACTCATAGGTGTGCCAACTGGTACACAATCCTCACAACCAAATTTCTTCAACATTTCCTTGGCATATTTAGATTGGGATATAAAAACTCCTTTATTTGATTGAAATATTTGTAATCCTAAGAAAAATGATAATTCTCCTAACGTAGACATATCAAATTGTTTTTGCATTTTATCAGAAAATTCTTTTGTCATCTTTTCAATATTTCCTCCAAAAATGATATCATCAACATATACCACAATAATCAATTGATGCTTACCTTCTGTTTTGATGTAAATATTACTATCAACAAATCCTCTCTTGAATCCTTGATCTTCCAAGTACTTATCAAGTCTTGCATACCAGGGTCTAGGAGCTTGTTTTAATCCATATAATGCTTTCTTCAATCTACATACTTGATTACTAATATTAGAGAGCATAACCCCTCAGGCTACTCAATGTAGACCTCTTTTTCAAGATTCCAATTTAGGAAGGTAGATTTGACATCCATCTAAAATACTTAGAAATTTTTAAATACTGCATATGCAAGAAGCATTCTAATAGCCTCTAACCTTGCTACTAGTACAAAATTTTCTTCAAAATCTATTTCCTCAATCTGAGCATATCATTTACATACTAATCTTGCTTTATTTCTAGTTACTTCTCTATTTTTATTCAACTTATTTCTATAAACCCATTTCGTTCCTATCACATTGTGATCTTTTAGTCTAGGAACTAATTCCCAAGTATCATTCTTTTCTATCTAATCTAACTCTTCATGCATAGCCTTAACCCAATCCTCATCATGTCTAGCTTTTGAAAATTTTCTAGGCTAAATTTTAGATAACAAAGAGAAATTGACTTGTTCAAATTCACTTATCATCATTCTTCTGGTGTGAATTCCTTCTTTTATATCCCCGATGATGTTACTTTCATTATAATTTTTTTGAACATATTTGGATGGAGTCTTGGTGCCCTTTTTCTCCCTCTCCATTTCCTCATCTTCATATGATTCTTCAAACCCTTCCTCTTCAATGATTTCAGGAATGTGTATTGGATCACTGATCTTTTGTGTTCTATCTTCTTCTATCTTAACACTTTCACTTTCAACAATTTTCTTAGTTCTTTTGTTATAACATTTATATGCTTTACTTCTGTAAGAATAACCAAGAAATATACCTTCATCTACTCTAGATTCAAACATACCAAGTCTTTCATCGGTTCTCTTTATGAAGCATTTGCTACCGAAAACTCTGCAATAATCAACTGTTGTTGGTTTGTCTTTCCATAGCTCATAAGGAGTCTTGTCACTGTTGACTCTTAATAAAGCTCTATTTTGAATATGCACTACTATACCAACCACCTTTCTCCAATATTTAGTTTCTATCTTGGATTCATTTAGCATTATCCTCACCATCTCCTAAACTATTCTATTTTTTCGTTCAACTACTCCATTTTGTTGTGGAGTTTTGGCTGCTAAATACTATCTCTTTATTCCATGATCTTCACAAAACTTGATAAATTTATCCGACATGAATTCTCCTCCACGATCTGATCTTAGACACTTAATCTTTAGATTAGTTTCATTCTCAACTAATGCTTTGAATGCTTTGAACTGTCTAAAAGCTTCTAATTTTTTCTTTAAAAACATTATCCAAGTCATACGTGAAAAATAATCAATAAGCAACATCAAATATTTATCACCTTGAGTACTTTGATCCTCATAGGTCCACATAGATTAGTGTGAACAAGCTCTTGCATCTGAGTGGTTGAGTACTCTATTTTTTTGAACCAACTTCTACCCTACTTCCCATGCTGACAAGGTCCACAAAGTGTGTTAGATGGCTTTGTGATCTTTGAAAGATTCCTGATTGCTTGCTTTTTTCAAATTTTAACAAGATTTTCAAAATTTATGTGCCTCATTTTCCTATGCCATAGCCAACTTTATTCAATCTAACTCAAAAAACATTTTTGAACTTTGATGTATGATAACATATAGAAGTTATTACCTGTTCTCTGAGCATCTATAATCAATACATCTAAATCTTTTCTTCTAATTTCACAACATTCTGCATAAAACTTTAATGTGTGCCCCTGATCACACATTTGACTTACACTCAAAAGATTATGCTTAAGACCTTCTACATATAAAATATTTTTAGTTTTAGTTCTACCATTATCTAAACTTAGTGTACCCTTTTCAACAATTTTTGTAGTAGTATTGTCCCCAAATTTCACTATGCCACCATTAATCTTCTTCAAGGTTATGAACTTGCTCTTGTCTCTTGTCATGTGCCTCAAACATTCGGTATCAATAAACGATGGCTTTTCTTCATTTCTTGCATGCAAAGCTGTCTAGACCAACATAGAACCTTCAGATTGTTTCTTCTGCCATGTTTGAACCATTTTTTTTATGAATGGAGCACTAAAACTCTGGTCCTTCTTGACTAACTCGAACATTATTTTATAATACCGAGGAATGTGTCTGAAGTTGTTACACTTGTAACAAATTATGGTCTCTTTATCAAAGCTTGATAGAGGAGCAAAATACTTATAGCTTTTGCTTGACTCTACATGAACTTCATTTTCCTTATTTTTGAGATTGTTAGCTCTTTTTCTACATTCTAATTTCTTATGACCATATCCATTACAATAAAAATAGTAATCATAAAAATAGGACCTATTTGTGAATCTTTGAAGTGATTGCCTTTTATAGCTTTATTCCTTCTAGCCTTCTTTGTCCTCTATATTATTCACTCCTTCCCTTCTTATTTCATTATTTTTAAGAGCTTCAACATATCTCTTTTTCTTTTCAAAACCGATACCTATCTTATCTGATATTGCCTTTTGGCTTTCTAATATCTTATTCAGCATATTAGTGCTATTCTCAAATTTTGAATCATTCACTATTTTATTATTGACTGCTTTCTCAATCTCTTCTTTTAAAGAGGCAATTTTAGTAACATACCTTTCACATTCTTTTCTTGATATTTCTAACTATGCCGTCAAATATTCTTCATTTTTCTTGGCTTCTTCAAAGTGCGCTTGTAGATCTTTAATTATCTCCTTTGACTCCTTTTCATTTTTCTTGATTTGATGCTTCAATCTTCAATTTTCCTTTTCAACAATTTTCAACTCTTCTAAGGCACACATGATTTCTCCTTCCATATTCACTTCGGCTTCATCCTCTTCTTCTTCTTGATCAACTATTTTTTTGCTTGTAGAGGCACCTTTATGTATGGTCATCTTGTGCTTTCCTAATCTACCATCAAGCTGTAAAACTTTTTCAAAAAGGAACCTACTTTGATACCGATTGTTAAGCATGGGATATACTGAGAGGGGAGGGGGTGAATCAGTATATCATATATCTTATAAAACCTTCCTATAACCAAATTTCACATAATCAAACATTCAAGATATGTAATAAAACTCAAAACATAAACACCACACAAGATAAAGAGAGACACTAGATATAATGTGGAAACCCAATGTGGGAAAAACCACGGAGAACAATCTCAAGTATATGAATGAGCACAAACCCAAACAATATTCGCAAGCCAAACTTGCAAGAGCACCATACCTATTTGCCGAGCACCATCCCAGCTACTATTCGTGAGCACCAACCCACAGGAACACCATACCCCTTTGCCGAGCACCAACCTAGCTATTATTCAGAAGCACCAACCCAGATGAGCACCAACCGCTTTGTGTATACCACACACCTATCTCTCAATATTGCTATATCAACAAATGATAGTTGAATACAACATCTCTTTCTTCTCTCTCACCTTTGCTCTTCTAAGCTAGATATAACAAATACAAATCATATTCAACTCTCACAATTGCTCTTCTAAGCTACATAATACAATATCAAATGAACCTCTTTCTTTCATATTTACAAATGGCTTTTCAAGCCTTTATTTATAGCTTTCCAAATGACCTTTGGCCTTCCCCCTTTGTGACCCTTCAATCTTCATGGACAATGACACCAATCTTGGATGACCCTTCATATCCATGCCTTTGAAAAACCATGTGGTGACCCTTCATGACCAAAAACGTCCTTCCCGCTTTTGTCCTTATCTTTGGTGACTTTTCGTATTCCTGAAAGTGTCCCTTCATGAGAAATTGTGCCCTTACTCTTTTGTCTTCACTTGGTGACTCTTGGTATTCCCCAAGATGACTCTTCATGGGAAAATGCATCCCATCCTTCTTTTGTCTTTACCTTGTGGCTCTTCGACTTCTCCATGGGCCCTTTTTTTGTCTCATATGCAACGAAAAATATATTCGTTAATATTAAATAAATATTAACTCATATTAGCCAAGATATATTTATTACAAACAACATTAAATGCAATGGGGCCTTTATCAACAATAATGCTAAACCTTTGACATCAATGACAATATTTCCAACAAGGGGGACTGTTAAAATATTATTTTCTTGACACTTACCTAACTCTCCAGCTAGCTCTAAAAATTGACAGTTTTAGGAATTAAAAGCAGTCCCTTTCAAAATTTAAAATTTGGATCCTTCTAGTTTGGTTGGGCGGCAAAATAGGAGGTAGGTAAATTTCTCAGAAAGAGACAAAGCAAAAAGAGAATGTAGATTAGAACCAATTTGAACACAACAACACCCTGTAAGTGAAGAGAGAGCATAATTTTTTTTTCAATGTAGTAGGGGAGAGAACAACAGATTTGAATAGAATAGAGCTACGGAATAGAATAGAGCAGTTCATAGAAAAGGAAAACAACAACACCCTATAAGAAGTATAATGGAATTTAACTGCAACAACAGTCCATAGGTAAGGATAATACCACACAACGGAATAGGAAAAAAAATAAAGTAGCAGTCAAGGCTAGTTATTATTTATTTATTTTTCTTTGTAAAATTTAATTTTGTAACAATAACAGTTGTATGATCTAGTTTATGTACAAGGAATTTTTCAGATTTAGATATATGTAATTTTAGTCTGTATTCCTCCATTCTCTCCCTTCCCCTGTTTCAATCTTTGTTGTTCATTGTTGTCACCTGGGCCTTTCAAATTTGGCATAATTTCCCTGCATATACTTTTGGTATAATCTCTCCTTTCACAGCCATTAGTACTGTAAGCTTTTCCAACAATTTCAACAGTGGTAGAAACCGGGATCAAGAACCTACTAGCAACATAAGGTGGAAGCTAGCAGTAACCCTTATAACCCCACAAAGGATGCCCCCTCAAAGATGAAAATGGACTATTTTCCCCTACATTCACAATTCCCATCCATTGACTGAGAGAATGTTGTCCACCTTAATAGCGGGAGATTATTCCATAGCATAATTGGCAACAAAATTATCCATCTGATTCGCTTCCCTATAGCAATCCCTAGCTTCCCAAGCACTGAGAACTGAGTTTAAGCGACGTCTGTCAGCCTGCGATGAAGCGTAAGCCTTGGCCCCTTTGGCCTGGGAGTATAAAAACAAGGCAACCGCTCAACAAATCAATGTCCCAAGAAGACATATTGCAGAGGAAGAACCAACAATATTCTTCATAACCACCTCAGAAATATTAGACTCCATTGTATAAATGACACGGGTAAAGGAACTAGAATCGTTATTGAAAAGGCCCTTATTGTGTTCCCACAAAACAGTCTATATAAGAACAAACGTATTGCATTTCTGTATAGAAACGAAGAGAACCGAAGAACACAGACTAGGACACCCTTGAAAAGCCTAGGAAACTAGAGAAGCTGGAGAAACTTATTTGAGGATCAATTTCTAACATAATCAGTCCCAGCAATGCCCTGCAAAATGACAGTGAAGGAGGAGATGGTTGACGGACTCCTCCCATGGCTCCCATTTTGTCTATGGTCTTGAGTGCCAACCCGGCTAGGGTTCCATGCTTTGGAAAACATTCCTACGCCCAGCAGCTCTCCCAAAGATCATCTGACAAAACTACAGAATGAGAATGACATTATAACTGGTTTTCACTGTGTATAATGACGTTGGGATTAGAACGCTAATGGATTCCACGGGCAACAAGAAACCCCTCCAGCTTCGTTAGATGAACAAAGAGATTTGGGAGATGACTGAAATGGCCGGAGATAAGTTTAAGGTCCCAATATCTTTCGACCTTCGAGCCAGGCATTTGTTAGCAAAACTCCCGAATAAATAAATCTAGAAATAATTGTATGACACGATATAATGAAAATCTAAAGCTGCGATCCACTGGGAGGATCCAGAGAAGAAGGCAGACAATCAGGTTTCAGTGATCTGATGTATGAATGAAACAGTAACCTGATCCATTTGTGCTGACGATTATTAACAGTATTCCAGATAATATTCGCTTCCAGCGCCTTGTTTTGAGAAGCAATGTTTCCTATCGCTGCCCCACCGTGTCTTTTTGCCAGGCCGACCTTGTACCAGCTGATTAACAGAGTCTTCTGGTGCTCCTTAGTGGCTTGCACTAGAAAAAAACGCATAATTATTTTTAACATATACTTCATACTAGCCGGCATTGTCATAACTGACAGCATATGGATTGGAGGAGCCCGTAATAGAGATTTTATCAAGGTAAGCCGCACAACAATTGAAAGCAAACGCCCCTTCCAAGCACAAAGACGACTTTGAAAGGCCTGAATTAGGGATTGCCAAAGTGAAGCTTTTCTAGCGTCCACGAAGACGACGATCCCAAGGTATTTGTGAGGGAGTTGCAGTATTTTAAAGGCCCAAATGTCAGAAATTTGTGTTTGAAGACAATTAAAAGCATTGAAGAAGAAGATATTGGATTTTTTCTTCTTTAATCAGCCCTCACAACGCCAACGAATACGCCTCCAACATCATTTGAACGATCTAGTCTAGCGCCTCTAGGTAGGCCCAAACAAAAGAGTTAATTAGCGAATTGTGGATGGAAAATGGGCTCCATTAGTTCCGTAGCCTTGAGGCCCTTCATTTCTAGATTTAACACGAGATTGAGAAAAACCTGCCCCAAAACTTCCGCTAAAATAATGAAGAGAAAATGAGAGAGTGGGTCTCCTTCCATCATACCACCACTATGTTCAATAAACCCAGTCGGGATGCCATTAAGAACAATTTAAATTTGCAGATTAGAAATGCAACTGAAGATCCAGTTGCACCAGGCAATTTTTACGAACAAAACATTCGTAAGAAAGTGATAATTCACATGATCATATTCTTTTCTTATGCTAAGTTTTATAAACATACCTCTTTGATGATTTCTGACCACCGAATGCATAAGTTCATGGGCTATGACAATTGCTTTCAGAACTCAAATTCCTAGGTACAAACCCTCCTTGTTTTATGGAGATTTGTTCTATGGAGATTAGAGAACCGAGCAACGACTTGACAGGAAGAGAGACAGATTAAAAACTATTTTGTAAACCATGTTGTAAATTGCAATCCGTCTGGAGTGTAAAAAGGATTCTGGATTATTCTTCTAAGGATTGAAGGAAACGAAAGTGAAATTTAGGTCTTGCAAAAGTAGCCTATATCTCCTTGACTCTTCCTCCGCGTTAGAAACGTCCTTGCCCACAATATGACAGAAATCCTTGAAGAAGTCTTCCGCGGGAACTTTATCGCAGGGCATAGAGAAAAGGAAAGCTCGAATTTATTCATCTGATAGGGGCGCCATGAGTATTGCATTCTGCTCCTGACTAAATAATTATGGAATGCACTGAAGGAGCACTTCCTGCTCATGGAGATTAGAAGCCTCCTTGTTTGCCAAAAGATTCTCAAAAATTTACACCGGTTCCTTTCTTAACTGTTCCTGCTCGTTGGTTATTCTACCATTAGAAGCTTGAAGCGATGAACTTTTATTCCATTTCCTTTGAGCTTTTATTGTAGAATTTTAAATAAAATTAAATAAACAACTAGATGAGGGGTTACTTGGTGGATTTGTATCACTTGGAACAAAAATATTAGTGGGCTGCCCATGATCAATATCATCCATAATAACTTCATTTAAAACAGATTTTGACTTCTCCATATGGCTTTTTTGATGACTATTAACCTCCCCTTCATCAAAAATCACATCTCTTGACACAATAAGCCTATTAGCGAAAGGATTATATAACCTATAAGCCTTACTTTCCTCACTATATCCAACAAAAATACCTGACTCACTTTTGGGATCTAACTTTTGCCTCTTTTGATTAGGAACATGAACATAGGCTAAACAACCAAAAACTTTGAAATAATTAACATTTGGATTTTTCTCATACCAGGCTTCATATGGAGTCATCCTATCAAATGCACTAGTGGGACTCTGATTGAGAATATATACTACTGTAGCAACTGCATCTCCCTAAAAAGGATTGCTTAATCCCTTTATTTGTAGCATGCTTCGGGTCATCTCTACCATTGTACGATTCTTCCTTTCTGCTACACCATTTTGTTGAGGTGTGTATGCAGTGGTGAGTTGTCTTCTAGTGTCATGCATATCATAATAACCTTGAAAGGATTTTGAACAAAATTCTCCTCCATGATCAGTCCTTAAGAATTTGATTTTGCACCATTTGTCACTTTCTACAAGTGCTCTAAACCTCTTGAATGTCTCAAGAGCTTCACCTTTGGTATTTGAAAAATAAACCCAACACTGTCATAAGCAATCATTAATAAAAGTAATGAAATATGATGACTTACCCAAAATCCTTGTCTGCATAGGACCACAAATGTCTGAATAAACTAACTGGAGTGGATAATGAGCCCTCCATACATTGCCTTTTTGAAATTTCTCTATTGCATGTTTTCCTTTAGCACATCCTTTACAAACTTCCTTGTGCTCTTAAAGATTAGGTAAACCATAAACTAATGCTTTTGATGTTAGAATCTTCAAACTATAAAAACATAAATGCCCATACCTAAGATGCCACAACCAACTTGTATCCTCATATGCCATATTGATAAGGTTCTTGTTATATTCACCAAACTTTAATGGGAACATCCTATTATTTTTCATAGGCACAACTATTACCACCCTATTTGTTTGATTGTTATCATAAATTATACATTGTTGATTTTCAAATACAACTTTATAATTCTTTTGACATAATTGTCCAACACTCAACAAATTATGCTTTAACTTTGGAGTGTAGTAAATGTCTTTAACACTCTTCATACCTTCTTTTGTATGGACATCCATTTCTCCTTTTGCAGCAACCTTCAATGATTTGTCATCACCAAGCTTGATATTGGATTTAAAACTTTCATCCATTATAGAAAAAAGTTTTTCTTTCCTTGACATGTGGTTAGAACATCCCAAATCTAAATATCAAACAACTTTAGAAATATTTTCAGCTTTGTCATAAGATAAAAATAAATTATCTGAAGGATTCTCATCACCTTCTTGAGCATAATGAACATTTTTATCGTTATTAGCTTATTTTAGTCTACACTCATAATTAAAGTGTCCATACCTATTACAATGATAACACTGGATATTTCTTTTATCAAATCAGCCTCTACCTCTTCCTCTAAAACCATCTCTTCCTTGAAAACCACCTCTGCCTCTATTTCCTCTTCAGTAAATCTGATTTTGACCTCTACCTTGGCCTGGATTACTTTTGATGCTACTATTTGCATCTTCCTTCTTTGTGATTTTTAATTTGGAGGAAAAAGATTTCTCATCACTTTCTCCAAATGAATCTCTCAATCTTTCTTCATGAGACATCAAAGATCTAACTAGATGATCAAATTGAAGGGTAGACAAATTCTTGCTTTCTTCTATGATTATGGCAACATCGTTCCACCTTGGTGTGAGAGTCCTCAACACAATTTTGATCACAACCTCATTGTTCATAATTTCACCAAGTGTAGCCATATTATTCACCACATATTTTACTCTAACACAATAGATACTCATACTTTGAACTTTTTGTATCTTCAAATTCTTGAATTCTCTCTTCAATGTCTGTAACTTGACAACTTTGACTTGATCATTACCTTGGTAAGATTATTTTAGAGTCTTCCAAGCATCTTCTGCTTTCTTTGCTCCTACAATTTGTGGAAATAGGTTCTTATCTAGAGATATTTGAATATGAAATAAGAGTTGAACATTTTTCTTCTTAGCCTCCTTCTTAGCTATTTTATCATTTGTTGTGAGGGCATTCCAATTAGCTGGCTCTGCATAACCTGATTCAATAATCTCTCAGAAATATTTTCCTATGAAAAAATTCATCATTTTGATACACCAATAATCATACTCATTTCCATCAAATTTTGGAATGGGCAAGGAGTTAGAATTTGACATGATAATTTTTTTGGCAAAATTCCAACTACTAAATCTTTAACCCAAAATAAAAATACATGCTCTAATACCAGATGTAGAATTTTAAATAAAATAAAATCACCGCCAAATATATAAAATATTCATAATACAAAAGAAATAAGAATTGCAAAAATAAAAAATACTTCTGCTTCAAAAACTTGGAATCATTCTCCTTCTTCTTGAAAATAAAGATCAATTACAATGTATTAATAGAATTTCATGTGAACATAATTTTATAATTATTGAATTAAATATTTTAAATTTATCTAAATAATAATTTTCATGTAATATAACTAAAACTAACTCTAGCCTTTCTAAGGCTTAAATTTTTTTCTAAAAAATACATTAACTAAAAATTAACTAACTGTCTAAATTAGTTCCACATAAACTATTCATGCAAACTAAATTTACACAAATAGTCTAAAAATAGAAGTGAGTGAACTAAACTTCAATATCACTTTTCAACCTTTATCCAATTCTAAAAAAAATTCACATTTCGATTTCCACCTTTAAGACAACCCTACCTATATTTTTCCAACTAGAGAACCTCATGTCTAAGAAGCAACACATCTATGTCAAAAAATAGAGCATTTTCTTTAAGAAAGGCATCTTGTTCCATCTTATTCTAGAAAAAATCCTCTTTGAGTGTTTTAATTTCTTCCTCCATTCTTGTCTTCAATGCAAAAATGTTTTTGAAAAGTGTGAGATTCTAGGTTCTGAGAGACGATTTAACATGAGCCACTTTTTTTTTTTTATAAAAAAAACATTTTTGAAACATGAATTTGGGAAGAGATCCACCAAAGATTAATGTTATAATCCAATTCTGGATGATGAAACCACATGAGGTTAAACTTAGAGTGACATTTGCATGCATCATGTCATTGTCAATAAATATAACTATAGAAAACTGGTCAAAACCGGATGAAGGAAGAATATCACATTCTATTGTCCAATAAAAATGCAGCCATTAAATATTGATAATGAATTGATCCAAGCACTCAAATATGGTGGTGAAACCCTAAGGCCTATTTGTCTGCGTAAACCATACTTATCATATGCACTCAAATATACTATAGAGACCCTAAGGCCTATTAGAGACCCTAAGGCATGTTCAATATCCACCAAGGTGTGGAGAGTGAAACATTATTTGGAATCAAGATGTGATTTATTAATCCTTGTCCCTCGTAGAGATAAAAATATTGAAGTTGCATCCCAAAACCACCTTTTGGTGATCCAAGTTTGCAACTACACTGAAGTCTCTGCCCATATTTTTTTGTTCAGAATAGTCATCTTCTAACACTTCATCAGATATCGCTCCATGCTATATCTGAAGCCAATGTGAATATAATTATAATCACAAGATTCTTTAGCCTTAATTTAAAATTTAAATTTGTTCTTCCTAAGGAAGGCACTTAAAGGGCGCCCATATTTTGGTTGCCAAGCTTCGGGAGGAGCCCTATTGCTACGGTCAGGGCATCGATTCTTGAAATGAAATAAAACATGATAATGGAAGAAACTTTGGACAAGTAGATTCCACCTCAATGCATTGCTTTCATGAACCCCCAATGGAATGGATATGAATGAAACAAGGACAATGAGAGGAAGAGTCCACAGAAATGCACATACTTAGAAACGAAGCACTAGACCCTTCCCTTGTGATTTTTTGAATCTGAATCACCCTTCCCAGACATTTTCCAATTTTCATCAATAGACTTTACTCCAAAAATTCAATAGGTAATACATACAAATGATTGTATTTATGGGAAGAGCCAAGATTTACATTTAGAGCATTGAAGTTAGGGATACAAGGATGAAGGTGTAGCTTGAATTCTTTGAATGAACTTAGTGGATTGCATAAAATAAATTATCTTTGATTGATAAGGTTAAAAATCAACATTATTTATGGGGGAAAAAATAAACAGGGTGTGTTCTTTTCCCCAATTCATCGAACAACAATTTTCCACCACAAATTTTCCAATTAGGGCATAAGAAAAACAATAAATTTGTTACGAGTGTTTATCGATTTTAGGATGACCTAAATCAAGGCATCCTTACCACCATTGAGATCTCCATCTCGAAAGACTACCTAATCCACCAGATGCTTTGTGCCATGATCCAACTCCCAAACTTGCTCCTTAATAGATCCCTGACATTACTAGCCTTCCCGAATAAATTCTTACTCCCAATTTTCATCATTTTTCCATATTCTTAATATGATATTAATAATCATTAAATAATTACAAATAAATAGATATTAGCGGAGTATTTCAAAAACATTCATGTTGACAGAAAATATAGAATGTGCTAAGTTCAGGTGGGCAATAAGCAAACAACACAGAAAAATAGAACATAAAACTGAGACTATTGGGATATTATTGGAAATACACTAAAACATATTATAAAACTAACAAAACATGGGTGAAAAATTATTGCTATAAATAACATAATATTTTATATATTAAATTAATATATCAACCACTTACATCAACTAAAAAACATATAGCTACAATGATTATAAACTTACTATAAAAAACCTCTAAAGATTCCTTGCTTAATATTCGGTGACTATTTGACTAATGTCATCAAACAAAATTTCCATGACATGTTCTATTTTTTATTCTACCTTTATTTTTTTTGGTATTTTGTATTTTGCAGTTTGTTCCTACATCTATTTTCTACACTTGTCTTCTTTTGCTCTAGGCTTCTTTTGTCTTCTATTGCTCTTCCTCTTACTATTACTACATCACAAAAAACCTTTTATTGGTTGTTTCTCTGTGTTTTACATTGTCTTCTTTAGCTACTATTGTGCTTACAAAATTATACACCACACATTATTTTGCTTGTAATAATCTATTATGTTATGTTTATCTCATTCTTTTTATCCTCTATTGCTTGATTTACAGTTGTCTCACTTACCATCAGAATTTCCCTCCAAACTCCAAACGACACCTAAAAATTTCAAAACACAAATCTATTCCAATTAATTCATTTGGTGGTTACAATTGTTGAGTGTAGAGTTGGAAAGGTAGGTAGAAAGGTATAAAATAAAATAATATTTTAACACTCTCCCTTATTCTTGACCTTTCTACATGATCTGTATAACTTTTCTCAGCATTGAAAACATCCTTATAACTTCTCTTTATTTGCCCAAATACTTTTGCACCTCTTTTATGCATGTTCAAAGCTTCATTACTAAATTTCATAGCTTTTTTCATGGAGTTCATATATGGACTAGAAGAGTCCATATTTGAGCTATGGACTTGATTGGTAGAGTCCATAGTTAGACTGGTAGAGTCTATAGTTGTTCTACATACTCAACTAGCAGAGTCCGTAGCTATGCTATAACTTTGAATGTCATTGTCTATAGCTAGATTGGTAGAGTTTTTATCTAGATTGACACAATCCATAGATACTATATTTAAGTCTGTAACTCAACTGTAAGAGTCTAGAGCTATGCTATAGGAGTCTAGATCTAAATTATAGGAGTATGGAGCTATGTTGTAGAAACATAGAGATGGATTGTTGGAGTTTAGAGATAGACTACAGGAATCTATATCCAATATAAAACCTTGTAGGCCCAATACTATTGAATTAATTACCATTAATCTTCTTCTTAAATTCATGAAAGTGCCTTTTGACAATAGGTTAGTAAAAATATCAGCTAGTTACTAATCTGACTTACAAAATTTAAGCTCTATCACATGATTCTCAACCAACTCTTGAATGATGTGATATATGATTATAATTTGATTATTCTTATCATGAAAGATAAGAGTTTTTTATAATATTATGGAGAATATATTATCACAAAAGATTGTAGAAGCTTCTTGGCGCTCCTTGTAAGAATATAAAAGTATCTTTCTCAATCATATAACTTGACATGTCACTGTATTGGCTACTATGTAATCCACTTTAGTTATACAAAGTAAATCTATAGGTTGCTTCTTTGAATCCAAGATGTGACTCTTATCCCAAGATTAAATACATATCCTAAAGTGTTCTTTTGCTCATGAAGGCTACCAACAAAATCACTATCATGTAACCCATTAGCTAAAACTCATCTAGATCTACATACAAAACTTCATAATCTCTTGTTCCATTCACATACTTCAGTATCCTTTTGCCTGCTTTCCAATGTGTCTCTTTTGGCATCTTTATGAACCTAGATATGAGGTTTACTACATACATCATGTCCCACCTACTTGTAGTCAAATACATTAAGCTTTCTACTAATCTCTTGTATCATGTGGGGTCTACATCGCTGAGCAGCTACAAACATCCTTGCACAAATTAAGGCTTTTGCAATTCTAGCTTGTTGTCCAACATCTTAAACATATCTACAATCTCCTTTATATACTTAAATTGGCATATAATTATGATTTCGTCTATTTTCTTAACTTATTTCCCAAGAAAGTACTTCAGCAAGCTGAAATAAATCATTTTTAACTCCTTATTTATGGTTGTGTTAAAATCTTCTATTGACAAATTTACTTTTCTAATGAATATTAAATCATCCACATACAAAAACAATAAAAATATTTAGAACTATTTGGAAATAAGCATTAATATGAAATATAGTAGCTTAATCAACTAAAGAGTAATATAATCTAAGAATCAAACCATTTAATATATTTATATTCTATTGATATTATGTCAAGAAATATTAAATCTAAGCAGGTGTCAAATATAAAAAGTAAAACATTCAATATTTTGATAATAACAACACAAATTAAAATTGTGCTCAATTTATACACTGATGCACAAGAAAATATAATTAATACAAGTTTAAAAACAAATTGTATGATGACTCTAATCCAATAATCAATTTCTAAAAATTAGATTTTTGTTAGTATTGACACTGACATCAACATTACTTTCTATGCTTCAATGCATTTGTCATGCATATAATATTGACTATTGACTTTTTATATTTATGAATTCTTGGCAATAAAATAAATAAATTTTGACCATGTATATAAAATCTAACATCATGAGTGAATATTTTTTTACCTTAAATTAAACATTAAATAAATTATCTTCTCACCTTTGATAACATCTAACACAGAAGCATACTCTTCAACCTTGGGTTGAATTTTTTTAATCTCTATACAAAATATTATTTCAACTTTTCATTTCTCTTTTTGTTCGATTTGCTTACAACTTGTTTTTTGTGATTACGTTACGTGAGTTTTAAAAGTACTTAACAACTATCATTATAGGCTAAGTATTGATCTATTTTATAAACACATACTGTAAGGCATGCTACCTCAATATTCAATCCATTTTAAAACACTAAATATGATGTCTATTTTAACCATATATCACTATATATTTGAGATACCTATGGCCCCTTATTTATATCATATGGATAATCTTTAGTTAGTTTATTTCTTGTGAACCTGAGAGGAGCATATCTTTAATAGAAGTAATTCTTACTATACCCTCAAATATAAGGTAATGGGCTACAATCTCAATTTATCCTATATAATAGCGCTATGAAATATTAGGCCTACACTAATATAATAATGCTAAATCATAATTTAAATCTCAAAAAATGATTCAAACTCTTATATAGATCACCTTTATATTTTACTTTTTTCATGTATTGTATTGATAATGAGATAAGTAAATTAATGCTTCTTCCATATGTTACATAACATTATATAGGTCATTGTTAAATCTTGTATTACTTTTCAACATTTTATTCATCATTTTTTTACATGGATTCAATGCCAAATTAATAGATAAGTTATACTAAACATCTACCAATCTCATGGCCTTCCTATTTGTAATTGTTTCATTGCTATAGAAGGTCAATACACTCCTCCAATGTATAACTCATAAAATATAGCTTTTGTCAAATCTAAAATGACCTGAGAAAAAGAGAAAGAATTTTTCATACATTGTATCAAATCTAAAAGTTGAAATTATCTTCTTTTGCTTACTCTTTAACTTATTATAGGGTGCAATATGGATCTTATTTCATATCCAAATACTATAGAAAATTCTAATGAGATTAATAAAGCAGAATTTATCGAATATCTTTATGGACATCTATAAATTGTTGACTCACTCTTATATGTTTGTAAAGATTAAAAAAATAAAGACATCAAATTTAGTTATTATCATATATCTATTAGTGTATATATTCTTATTTATTCACCTCTAGTTACTTCCATATGAATCATTCCTTATTTTAGGAACTTTCCTTAGTTTCCAAATGGTATCAATGCCTATGCATAGTAATGCTACTTATACTCCTCCAATAAACGTTAAAATACTAATCTTCAACTTAAAATTATTTCCTTTCAAAATAGGGTATCTCAAATTAAGCATATTATTTCTCATACTAGCCCTGCCATGGACTCATTTTCCTTGTTACATAACCCTAAGGCACTTGAAACTTAATATTATCACTTACTAGTTGAATATTTAGATCTTAAGATTCCCTTATATGAAGGCAACGTTAATCCTAATCACCATTTGTGTACATTCCATTCAGATTTAGACTATGAAAAAAACTTGAAAAATTGTTGATAAAGATATTTACAAGAAGTCTTAAATAATATTATTTTAGATGGTTTTATGATTCAATCAGTAAATGATTTGAATCCATTTTAATGCTATTTTAAAAAAAAAATTATATGAAAATTGGTGGAAACTTATCACATGTTAAAATAGTTCAAATAAGGGTCTAATGAAATAATTAGTGAATACATTATAAGTTACAAGACTTTACTATGAAAAAAAATAAATCAAATCATTGAGAATGAGCTTTTAATTATCTTATCTAAAAATTTTATATTTCCACTTAAAGAGTTCCTTATATTTCATAAGTTAAATATTTTAATGAAATATTCCACACATTCAAAGAGTGTGAGTTCAAATTGATTAACTTTAACAAATTCAAACATAATTTAAATTGAACCTTCTGATTCAAATTCTATGTTCCAAAGCTAGCTAAATCATAAGATACAATATATCAAAATCAAGATTGAAATTGAGATTAAAGTTAGTAATATCTCACAAATGACAAAAAATATCTAGTTATAGGTTCCACCAAGGAGGTAGTTCTGAAGATACCATCACCTCCTTGTTTATTCTTAAAAATTAGACATGAAAGCAATTGCATATCTCTTCCTCTACCATTTAAAGTGAAAATATATAAACCACAATGTATAAATTCCAAAATTAATGTATATATTGACTATTATCGATGTATGGAACATTTCAAAAAGAGACATGTCAAGCTTAGGCATAAGATTATTGATATCACTAGTGAGAATATTAGTGATATTGGAATACATACTAAAATGGCTAATCTATAATCTAATGATAATTCAAAGCTCAAAATCTAGAAAGATCTATTTATAAATCATGACGAAATGAATAACAGGGATAATTATGAGGTACATTATACATATAATGCTCACACCCCTCTTTCTACTTTTGCATCCACTTGATAGCATCATTGATACAATTAAAATCAAATAAACATCACATCATACGATCACATTTAATGACAATGAAATTATTCATGATAATATAGATAGACATACATTATTTAATTGATCATATGTTGACAAACATTCCATAAATAGTGTTATGATAGACAAGGGATTATTTCAAAATACATGCACCATCACATTAATATTTTATCTTGGTTATAAAATCTAAGATTTACATGATATAAATAGAGTTATTAAACAATTTGATATTCATAAATATGATACTCTTTGGTATATAGTATTATATTGAAAAGTGTGACTTGATATGACACTCCACAAACTTATTAAGTAACAAATCTGGATCCTCAGGTATTCATGTAGATTTTGTCTTAAAGGTATTAGATAATATAAGCCAATTAGGTTGATGTGACACTACATTAAACATTGTAGTTACTTCATATTTACATTATGCATATCTTACCCTATATCTTGGTTTGATATGAAACTTGTTAGTAGACATAATAGGTGTGTTTTCTACATATTTAAGCTTGTTCAATGAAATAAGATTCATTTCATGATGTCATACAATAATCCATAACTCATAAAAATATTTAAACTTCTTGAAGGAAATGGACTCATGTAACAATGCAATCAATCTTTTTTTAAATATGTCTTGAGGGTTTTAATCATCCATTCAATTTGTCATTTATGGATAGTATTATTTTGTACCTAAAAGTATATTTGCTAGTAGGCTCAATGGATCATTATTTGATTTGATTAATTTATCCATATGACATCTTTTAAGTGATTTAGATCTATAAATGTGATATAAAGTTATCCATTATAGGTTTGCCTTATTTAATTGAATGGATTGGTAAGTCATAGAACCATCTTAAAGTGTAGTATTTTAGGCTCGTTAGATTTTATTTGGTCAAAAGTTTATATTTTGAAGCATAATAAAGCCATGTTACATATAAATACCAAAGATGCTGTTCAATGTCACCCTTTTCATGATGAAATTTAAACTTAGGTGAAATAAAACCGGTTGACAAAGGGTGCAAAGATATCTCATTTTCTATAGGATTATGTAATACACCTTGTCAATCAATATCATGATTTCATTTCAAATCATTTGGATCAATGTTGGTAACCTTAGCATCAAAATATTGAATAACTTGGATGATATTTTTCATAGTAAATACATTGGGATTTGGATAGAAGACTTGATAAGTCACCAAATACGATGAAATCACAACTATTGTTGATTAAGTCATTAGAACTGATAATTGGGTTCTATAGAGTATTATTTATTCCCATGGAAGATGTTTCAAGAGATTTACCATTTAAGGGTTCTCATTTATTGGAGTTGATTTACTAACCTTAGTATATTTGTTGATTTCTTCTTGTGTAATATGTAAGAATGCATTAGATAATTATTGATTTATATTTATATTTTTGATTAAGGATTTTTACTTTCATTTAAAAATGATCTTTCAAAACAATTTCCATATTTGATAAACACAAAAAATATGCCAAATATAATGAAAATAAATAGATTGCAAATTACAAAAAGTAAAAACCCCATCAATTTAAAAACCCTAGAGCAGACTAGGAGTTTCATGAGAAGACTAAGAGATGGGGTGATCACCAAATGTTTAAACCTTTCCAAGACTGGGTGGGGGAAAAAGGGTAAAATATCCTAATCAAATTTATGAGTGAAATTATTTTAAATAAGGCCAATTAAATTAATCTAGATAATATAATATTGTGATTTTGTAAAATTACCAAAAAAATTTGTACAATGTTAATTAATATTATTATAATTGCAACTCAAAGAAGAGGCAATACTTAGTTTATTTATAAATGTGTACAAAAATTTAAAATGCATAGATGTAGAAGTAGGAAAATTTATTTCAAGACCTAGTCATAAAATTTTATAAATATTACTTATAGATACCTAGACACTTGTGTTGACTAGCAAACACTTTCATCATTATTTTTATTTATGGATTGAAGCTTGTCTTTTGTACAAAATATTCATTATATTTAAAAATGATTTATAATTAAATTTAGTGTTTTTTTTCACCATATCAATATCACATGTGTGGGTTTTGTATGAATATTTGTATCTCAAACCCCAATATTCACTTTAGGTTAGAACACCGTACCAAAAATAGGCTAGTGGGATCATGAACATTGCCTACTTGAACATACCTCAAGGATCCCATTTTTAATGAGCATTGCCAAATTAAACAATACCTCTAAGAGGGCCTCAAAACATATGTGGTTCCCCCTTAAGAGTGGGCATGTTTCTACACAAGGGTGAAATATGATAGATACAAAGACATACGATGATATATCTTGTAACTTGATTCACAAATAAGCCAACATATATGGGATAAATACAAGATAATTATGCCCCCTTTAGAGTATTATCTATAGAAGTAGTACCCATTGATTGTGGGGTTATTCTGGGTTAGCTCTACACCTTATGCCCACTAAACTAGTTTTCCCCAAGGTCACATTATAGATGCAAATCTAGAGGTTTTTCCATTTCAACAAGAATGATAGTCCATGCCTTCGATATGAGTGCACCTTAGTGAATTTAAATCCAAAACTAGAATCATCTAGGTGGTCACATCCTACTGACATTGCTGCAACTATCCCAGGTGGATGCAGTTATCTAGAGATCTAAAGGCACCAAATCTAGAATCTGATGAGTGATACATAAGTGCGTTCATACCTAATTTCTTCCTATACTAGATCCAATACTATATTATAATTATAAATAATTATTTACATTTTTATGTCATTTTTGTATCTACCATAACTGTACATTCCATTAATAGCCTATCTCAATTTTATAAATTCAAAAATAGTTTTGAGATTAGCACATTAATTGGCCTAGTGTAGATATGATATTCACCCTTGTGCCATGTGATTTATATATCCTTAACCCTAACCACTAAAATAATATCCTTATCTAATTTAAGGTTAAACATTTCGAGAACTT
>JARHVA010004395.1:955000-957500 GCA_037957365.1 Torreya grandis
ATCATGAAAAGAGATTACATAAATTAGAATAATTAAATGATAAGTGTACACATGATATAAAACACATCCTCATCTACCAAAATCATATTGAATGGGCATAAAAAAAATTCAATGATGTGACTTTGATGTGGGTGACCTGATAGTAAAAGAAAATCAAAATAACACCAATGCATAAAAGGACAAGAAAAAAATGTTCAAACACAATTGATTGGGTACAATTCTAGTTATAGAAAAGCTGTGAAAAAGTGTATAATGCATTATTACACTCAAAGGATGTCCTTTGAAAAACCCAATGAACATAATGAAATTGTGTAAGTATACTATTTAATCAAAAACAAAAAAAAAACATTTAAAATTTGAAAAAGACTTTCAACACAACATGTTCTACTGGCTTCTTGGCATCTATGTGTTAGTTCTATGTTAAGGATTAACATATCATTTACTCCTACATAAACATACATAAGTATACATAGATACATGATACACTTATGGGTGTTAAACCTTCCATCTAATCACATCATCAAGATGTCAGGGGCATCCATATTCTATGATATTTATACACATAGGTTATATTATTCAATGATCACTATACACTATCATGATCGAGATTACATTTTTACTTACACATGCCTATTATCAATGATTATACATTACATAGGGTATTTTACATACTATGTACATGATGTTTTTTGTTAGCATATTTGAGCCATGTGTCACCATTACATGTTTATGTTGGTTACTTATGATTTTACTTTGTACACTTCCTTTAGTGTTTTGCCTTGCTACTGCCATGATTTTTTGAGCATTTGAATATACTCCACTGTGTGTGGACCTTGTGCCAATGATTTCATTATTATACAATTTCATATTTCATGGCATTATATGGAGATTTGAATATGTCATTCATTACCTTTGTGTACATTTGAGTAATTCATATCCGTTCAATTTTATGACATTTGAAAATGCTCCTTGTTTACAGTCTCCTTGCACTATTATCTTTAGACTTATTTTTTAGTACTCTTGTGTGTGTGCTTGTTTGTTTGTTAAGTTTGTACTATTGCTATATAGACATTACCATGATATTTATTATTCATCTTAGGAGTACATATGATCATATTAGTTCTATACACTTCAATGTTACATCTACTTAGACATATTTATTTCTATATGCTAAATGATTACATTCATAGATTTATAGTTGTCTTACCTTTTTGAGTTGAGTTATCTATGAGGTACTATTTTTACCTAACCTAAAAAATAGGAGAATATTAGTTGGACCATGTCATGGTGACATAGCTTCCACTTTTTCAAGGTTTCCATATTATAGTGGGGGCATACTTTGGAGGCATGTTGTTCACACTCACGTAGTATATGGTACTTAAACCAGTTTATAGATTTTGTGTGAAATACTGTGATGACATGAATTATAAACATTAAAAGTTTAATATTTAGTGGATTCATTATTGGGAAGCATGTTCTTTATGTTCATTTAGTATGGTACTTATAATTGATAGATTCAGTGGGGGCATGATTTGAAAGCATGTTCTCCATACCTATTCAATTTTTAGCATCTCCAACTTACAATGGGAGATTATTTTGCAAACATGTCCTCCACATTGGTACTTATATTACTTTAAAATTTCTCTATATATAGTGGGGGAATTTTTTATAAGTGTGTCATCCACACTTACACAATTATATGATTTTAATATACATTTATGGGAAAATTTTACACATGGTAACATTGTTATACACAGTTTCAACATCACACATATATAAGTTGCATATGTTATGCAACATGAAACTAATATTATAAAATCTAAATCAAATTTAGAATTTAAAACTATTGCATGCATTAATACCCAACTAAATTTTATGGATTCTAGCAAGCCAATCTATGATAATAGGTGGTTCACATGTTGGTATGGTAGATGTCATTACATCACAAAATATTACAAGTCTTAAATTTGGACTTAGTTATACAAAATCATCAGGTTATAAGTGTCATTAGGTTTCATGGTTGAGCTAATTTGAAGTATGAGGTGGTAACCCACTTTTGCTTCAAAGTTGGTGGCATGTGTCTTCCAATCTCTCTCTCTCTCTCTCTCTCTCTCTCTCTCTCTCTCTATATATATATATATATATATATATATATATATATATATATATATATATATATATATATATATATATATATATATATATATATTATTTTTAAAAAATGTGTATCATTGTAAGGTTATAAAATTTATATTAGAATCAATATAAAATTATTGTAAATTTTGTATATTGAGGGACATATATATATATATATATATATATATATATATATATATATATATATATATATATATATATATATATATATATATATATATCCCTCAATATACGAAATTTACAATAATTTTATATTGATTCTAATATAAATTTTATAACCTTACAATGATACACATTTTTTAAAAATAACTTGCCAAAAGGCAAGGTGGTTATATTGACACAC
>JARHVA010004395.1:965000-972500 GCA_037957365.1 Torreya grandis
ATCAAAAGCTCTTTTACTTTATTTAACTATTCAGCTTATATTTTAAACAAATGTGAGAAGAAAAAAAAGAGAAAGAATTTATAATTAAATGAATTTGTAACTCAAAATTTAATAACATTCAAATAAATATGATAAACAAACTTTTATTTATATGTATTTTTTATAAACTCTCTCAAAACATGAACAGAACCGTCAAATGTAATTATAGATATCTCTGGATCCAATTTAAATTATTACAATTAGAATGAATAATAATGTGTGTATATATATGTATGTAATATATATATATATATATATATATATATATATATGATGTAATCAACAATTTAAAATATTTAAAAATAAAATAAAAAATTATATATATAATTAAATAAAATAATAGTAAATATTTAAATAATATAATAAAATCATTTAAAAAATAAATACCCAATTCAAAATATATTAAAAAAAACCCATACATACTATTATGTGATTGTCAGAACTGAATCTATGAATATAATTTGTATGGGTTTATATGTTATCAAACCAAAATGGAAATTTATGGTTGTTTTTAGAAAACCCATAAATTGTGTAAGAAACTATTTTTTATGCTTATAAAATTGAGGCTCATTTTTCACAACCTTTAAGATTTTTCCAACACCAATGAGTTTTTGTGAAATGTAGATGAGAATTTAAAACAAAATTTTAGTAATTAATATGAATATATGTATAAAAATTAAAATATAATATTAGATACTTGATAATATTATTTGTGATCTACATTCATTTTATATGTTTTTTGGTGTATAAATATAGTTTTTATTCATTCTTCTATCATAATCATGTAATATATATGGGTTTTAATTTTTTAATTTATTCACTTATAAAAATTAATTGGTTTATATCAAACTTGTTTAAACAATATTTAGAATATGTCAAAATCATCAAATAAATATTTTTTTTTTCTCTAAAAGGATTTTAGACTGAAACTTTTTTGAACTTATAGATTCATCCAAACATAATGGACTTTTACCATTCTAAGTAAATTTAAATTTTAAAATTTAAAATAATTGTATAGGTCAGCCTACATATTTTTTTATGTCTATAGTGTGAAAACGTACTAAAATATTCACATACAAATATGTATAAGTCAAACCTTTATTTAGAAAAAACCTATTAAGCATTTATATATCACTTAGACCATTGAAATGAAATTCCCTATTATTTTAAATTAAATAATCAACCTAAAAGCACCTTAAAAGTTTTTAATTTTCTATGTGTTGAAAGTTAGATAGCATTTTTCTTTTATTTGAGAAGCACTATAGTGAACATACACATAATGGAGAGAATTACATCAAATTTAACATCCTTATTAAAAATATTTAACATGAAACAATGACTCGTCTATTCATTATAGAGTGGTTTCAACTAGGCTAGCCCATAATTTATCCCATTTTGTAGGTTTAAACTTAAATGTAAAAAATGGACATACAGTTTTTAATATACGGAGATATGTTTGTGTGAAGTGCACACAATTCTATCCCTTGTGATCACACACAAATACTATTTACAACAAGAAACAATGTCCTATTTAGATAAAAAAAAATTAAAATATACTTGGAATAATCCACAAGGTTAAAAATGCTAACATTAGTCAATGACATCTACAAATTGATGATTATGCCTAAGCACATCCAAAAGTCAGTTGTTTATTTAAGTGAATTTTTATCCATATATCTAACTTTTTTACCACCTACAATTAGTTTAAGAGCCACACAATATTAAAAAAATTTAAACATCTTATTTCCTTTTATATTTTCTTATTATATTAAGTAAACTTCTTAAATTCGAATTTTCCTTAAACATTAAATTTTGTGTTTACTTTTAATTTTCATGTAATTTAAATTAGTTGAAAATTTATATTTTATAAGATTACACTATCAAAAAATATAAAAATATATTGGCGAACCTATTTATTATTTATAGTTTTGAAAAACCCTACGTCTCTTTAAAATATCATCCATATGTCATTAGGTTTCAATTTTTTAATTTATATTTTATTTATATGTGATTTCTAATTTTTCCTTCAAATGTGGCACCAAGGTAAGGTTTTATAATCTTCCAAACCTTAGAATATGATGTTTGAATTCATACTAAAAGTAGTATTTATGTTTTAAATTAATTTTATATTAAGGTTTGGTAATTTGAAATTGAGTGCCAATGTGAAACAACTAATAGCCCCTCACCCTTTGGATTTTCATTCTCTAATCATTCCATTCCTTATACTTATGATTTTGAAGGGATTAATGTATAATATTTTATGATAAATAATCTTACTTATATGATTTAAGACTATAATTTTTATTATCAAAAATATTTCTATGATAGTTGTCAAAATCTTTAAGTAGAAGAAGAACAATATTACATTGTAATTAATTACCATACTACTATACACTTTCCTAGTCACAAATTAGAAAAGAAAGAAATTACTAATTAATTATAATTTAATTCTTGAATTTTATACCATTATACTACATATGAAGATATAATAAAGTCATGCATAGATGATCACAATGTCATAGTTGAAAGTGAATGCAATGTTCATATGTCTTCTCTAAAAATTAAAAATGACATCTTTGTTGTAAAACAATGGGATATTCATTTGATTTCTCTTCAAGTGAGAGAAATTGAAAATTAATATGATGTTTCTCTTTCCTCCCATGAATTTAAATGTGAAAATATATTTTTATATGAACCTTTTATTTAAATTTAAGGTTATGAAATTTATATCTTACCATATAACCAAAATGTGATAATGATTCTTAGTTATGAAATAATGTTTCCATAGATTATGATTAGAAGTTACGCAATGATGTTTCCATTTAATATGATTATAATAATGAAATAATGTTTTGGACTTATTTATTCTATCTATGTTTATGATATGTAGTCAATTAATACGAATGAATGAATATTTGCAAACAAATACTATCCCTATTAACCATAAAATTCTTATGATGCATGACATTTTTGATGTCCAAGTGCAACTCATTCTCTCACTCTACCATCTATATCATATAATTTCAATTTGAATAAGTCATCTTAAATAAACCTATAATATAACTAGTGTTTGATTCAAATTATGTAAAATGATCTGTCATGCCTAAGCTCCAATTTTTCTATGGTCATTAGGATCTTAGTAGTAACTTAACTAAGTACACATTTTATTTTTGGAAATAATCCAAAAATGGATGAATACTATTAAAATATTTGTAGAAAATATTAGAATATTATGCCTTATATATTTTATATAGTATTCCTAGTAAATGTTTACCTTTAATAAGTTACAAAATATATTTTTATCCATAAAAATTAAGTAGATGGTTACTAAATTTGCATTGGAACATCTCCAAAATATAAAATATATTCATGATCAGATAATTGAATATTATATTATGAGATTTCATAATACATTACATTCTTTAATGTATTAACCATTGGATTATGAAAATAAATTTATCATTATCAAGGGTTTTATGTAAGGACTGAGCATTCCTCTTGTGAGGGAACTAGAAGAAACCTACAATACACCACATGTTGAGAAGAGGTGGTTTACAAAATACATTGAAAACATCGTAGGGCATTATCCTTTGATATTATTTAATTTTAAAATGGCTTGTAAGATGATTACTTTGGGAAGTCTAAATATGGAAATATAAGTATATATCATTAATGTCACTACCATGTTAATGGAGGGAAAGAATATCTTTAAAGATAGATGTAATTTAAATTAAAATATTTATTTATTTTTCAAAGAGACAGAATCTATCCATGAGTATAAATAAGAAATACTCAAATATTCTCTACTAGATCTATGGGGGGTGTAATTCTATTTCTCATTCAATATATTACTTTAGAAGAGAGGTTCAAGAGACTCTACTCCCACTATTTCTCATTACTAAACCAACTTAGGCACAAAATATTAGTGAGCATTCATTTATTTTTATCTAATATATCTATTAAATTTAGTCATGGAAGTTAAATTAAGGAAGAGTGAATCTTCCATTCATCAATCTCTGATCTATTTATTGGTAAAAGAAACCAAACTGAATACTTCCATGTTTAAAGTTGACCCCATGGTAAATTATTCAAAATATAGGTGGAAATTGAAGGAGTGTACTCTTAGTCCTCCTTCCCCAATTGGTGAGAGGAATACTAGGAAAGGGTCGATACATATCAACATCAAAATCTCATTGAAAATTACTAAAAAACATGGTGAGGAATGGGCACATAATGTGGATAATTATAATAATGATACAAAGGAGGATATCTAAGCAAGGAATTACCAAAAAAATGGATTCCTCACAAATTTATGAGGCTTGATTGGAGAATGGAATTAATTTTGATGATGAGGGGATTATAAATTCCTAAAATTAATAATCCATTGAAATTATAGATGACAATAAGGACATTCTAAATGAATAATAACCCTCACACAGGGGAAACATGAGCCTGAATTTAAAGATCCGTAACCTTTATGATGGAGCTGAAATGGATAACAAAAATATCATGGGGAAGATAAATAATTTTTATGATCTGTAAATTAAGGTTGAGACCCTATATAATGAATCAAACTTAAAATTGAGCATTTTAAAATAGTTCTTTATGAAAAAAACAAGATCAAAGAAAAATTGACTCCATAAATTGTAACACAAATGGTGAAAGGCATAGCTGCTCTAAGGACGTACAATCCAAAAGGTAATAATGGAGATTATTCCTATACTTATCCTATGTAATGGATTAAAATTACAAGCTAAAGGGAATTTTGTAAATTTGGTTGGTGAAATTTTTTCGATTAAGGAGAAACTCATGTTTAATGATTTTTAGACTATGGGTGTTAATAGGATTTAATAGCTTAATAAATGGATGGGTAAAATTATTTTAATGTAGGCCAATTAAAATATCTTAGATAATAAAATATATTGAATCTATAAAACTAAATTATCTAAAGTACAATGTCGATTGATATTATGATAATTTCAACACAAATAAGAGATAATACATAGCTTGTTTGTAAATGTATAGGTAGATCTAAGATGTAAAGTGATGTATTTTTAGATAATACTTAGAATACAATGATTTTGCTTGTAACTTGACAAATAATACATATATGTTTTTCTTTGAATGCTTCAGAGACTAATCCTATTAATGATATAGAAATAATAGTAGGCCAATATAACTCAATCGTGCAATTGATTTAATAAACTTGAATAGGAGTTTGCTTTACATTTTATAGATAGAAAATGAGTAAGATTTGATTTATATTTTCACCACACCTTTTTAAAATTTATCAAAAAAGGTTTATATAGTATAAATATGCCAACACATATAATTTTATATATTTCAATGTGGATGACTTTTGAGGTATCAACACTTGATAAGCAAACTATACATTAGTATTGATACCAATGTTACTTTTCTATACGTAAACATTTAACATGTTAGAAAACATCTAAAGATTTTTTATTGAATATTAAATATATAAATAGTGTCTTAATAGTTATTTAGAGTATAGGTTTTCTCAGTCATAATAATGATAGTTGGTGCACAAGATAAGTAGTTAGTCATAGTGATATGGCGAATGTAAGCCTTTCAACAACATGATGGTTTAGAACTAAAGGGTAGAGATCTTATTGGTATTTAATAAGTGTAAAATAATAAGATGATATATATAATCAAATTTAAGTATCTACATTGCCATACACATACCAACTAATACAGTAATATATAAGGATTAAATTACTAGGTTAAATGAAATAAATGCATAACTAGGTGTGTAGAAAAAACCTTGATTTTGATTGAGTGCCAATGAATTTTTGTTTGTGTATAATCTATAAAAAATATCATGTTACAATATAAATTAATCCATGTAGTCTAAAGTTGAGTAATTTAAATAATTTAATAAGAAAGAAAACAAGGAAATAGTACACTTGTGTGTTGATGCAACCATGTTTCCCCTTAGTACTTTCATTTGATAAAAATGATTCATAATGAAGGACTAGAGTTATAACATTGAAAGAGGTTCAAAATTAAGGCATGGAGATTTGGAGAGTGAAATTTTGAGGATAATTATGCTCCCAATTTAGTGGAAAGGTAAGTTGTGACATGTTCGTTGAGATCCTTTAATCTCAATCCACAACTCAAGTGAAAATAAAATAAATAGAAGTGAAGTTATATAACCAATATAACCTAATAAAAATTATGTGATACTAAGGCCATCAAGGGCACTGAATCTCAACTACACTAATCGAAGGAGCTAACTACTATAGACAAGAAACACTGAAAATGATGTTTCTTGGTATAATGTTTTGAATAATTATTTGTAATTATTGGTGTACATGCATGAAATATTCACCTATAATTTGTCTGAAACTTAACTTGTTATAAAAATTTAGCTTCCAATCTATAAATATGGATGATATTTGTCACAAATATGGAAAATATTATCTCAAATCTATTAAAATTAGTGTAAATATGTAGGATTTTGACCCAAGTGCACCTATGAATAATGCAACTTTTATCAATTTCTATCAAGTATGTATATTTAGAGTCATGTATATATAACATGACCCCACTAATATTCCCCTCATTTTTAGGTCAGGAGAATGGAATATGGTAGTCACCTTACATTAAAAAGATAATTTAACTATATTATACATGTATGAATCATGTATCATATACAAGTAGCATGTCTAAGTAGATATATCAATGGATCTCATAGTATGAAATCACAAAAATATCTAAGATGCATGACATAAATCATGAAATTATTTATAAATTAATATTATATTCTCATCAAATAATAAATCAAACATACAAGAGCATTGAATGTCACATAAAGGGGTCTAAGGAGATAATAATCAGCATATATGTTTAAATGCCAAAAACTTGAAGGGAGGACATATTTAAATTTCCACACACAAATAAATAATAATCAATGTAATAGGATCGTAAAATAATGAAGCATATTCAAATGTTACAAAACAAACACAATATAAAATAAGAACTGCACACAATGAAGTGACAATGTGAATAAATGAATTATAAACAATTAAGATAAACATATCATACTAGTACCTACATTTAAATTTTAGTTTAGAATGTCATGTAACATATCACGTCAAGTAATCAACATAATAAGTGAGCATGCTTACATGAATGTTTAATAGTTATTATAAATGTATGCACTTAAATTTGCTTGCTTTATTTATCATCACTAATATGATTATTAGTTGACACTAACATCACTAATTTCATCTAATGATAACCTATTCCACCTAATTTTCTCTAATCCATCCTTAATAATCCTCCTAGTCTTTTGTCTAACATCCCCCTTCATTATTCTTCATCATACTAACTTTACCGTTTTCTATTTCTTTATTAATTCTTCTAATTAATCTCGCTTATATCATAATCCCACTTATCTATTATATTGTGAATTTTAAATTTAAAAACCACATA
>JARHVA010004395.1:977500-1035000 GCA_037957365.1 Torreya grandis
TAAGTGTTTTGGTGTAGATTGTTTTTGTTGATGATTATGTGACAAAGTTTTTGGTGTAATTTGAGATATTACATTGTTTAATTATATAGTTCAGCAAACTATTAGGGCATTATTAGCATAGCATTAGTTACATTCTAGGTGGTAGGTTAGATGCATTGGTTAAGTGATTATCTTAACTAAGGAGGAATAATTAGGTGATTATATAGAGTTAGTTATGACAATGGTTACATGGTAACCAAATACTTATTTATATATAAACCTATTATTGTTCAATAAAATTATTGAAGCATTCAGTCATCATTTTCCTTCATTGGTATTAAAGTGGATATATTTGAGAGAATGGGTTTTTAATGGTGTATATGGAAACCTACTATAACTATTGACTCACCCCTTCCATGTTGTTACATTTGCCTTACCAACGTCTCAAGTCTATAAATCACATGCTTAGTATATATTATTTTCTATCTACCATCATCAACCATTTTTATAGGTTGGTATTTGCATTGACCAAGAGTTCCATTTAATTGTGCATTCCCATTGTGCCATCCAAACTGTCCAAATCTATATAAATTGGCTTGATTTCCATGGTAAGAATCCATCCAATCTTGAAGTCATCTTGGAGGTCTACGAACATTCTAACTTGACTCAAAATAAGTTTTTAAATCGATTGTGTTGTGTGGACAATAATGCGCATATGTGTATGTTTTATTATTCTGCACATTTTACATTCACTACTCTCATATAAGTGCATTATGCACCCTTTTTTATTTGCATCTATAAATCTGTATACTCAAGTAAAAACATCAACTTAGAATTTTCACAAGGTCAAATGTTTCACTAACATGTCATATATAGTTGGTGATCTTGATCAAATCAATATCTAGCATAGTCTATTGGTTACATGCATTGAGGAGAATAACTATATGAGACCTGCCTTTCAATGCTTCATACAATTAAATAAATAGGTTATGCACACATAGGATTATAAATCACTCCTTTATATGTAATTTCTACTAGCTATTCTCAGTGATAGAGATATCACCATGTTTCCATCTCGGTATCCAAGTTGGCTTTTAGTTAGTTATTCATTTTTAGTCAATGATTTTTTAGTGTTTAAATCTTTAATTTTTTTGCTTATAGGGTGGGAGTCATTATTTTAAATAATAATTTTAAAAGTTTCATTAAGTCTAATGTTTTGTTTGGTATTTGTTCAATTCTGGTTCAAGTTATATATTAGAGTTTATATATATGTTAAAATTTTATTACTTGTCAAAAAATTAAAGTTGTTAGTTTCATTAACTTTAATTAGTTATTTTGAGTTTTGAGTCAAAGGTGTGTTTGTCAAAGTCATTTAGGTAAATTAAGTTAAAATATTTTTTTATCAAAAATGTTAAAAAATAAAAATGAGTTAAAGTGTCAATTATATGTTAACTATCAAAATCAAACTTAATTATTTATACAAAGATGCATTATCACTTGTACATGACATATTGAGTCCAATGTTGTCAAATGTCAAATGGGTCCAAACTAAGGGGGATTTCTCCTCATACAATTAAGCCTTAAATATCCATTTACTGAGTGAAGCAACATCATTCCCTAGAGGATGGAGGATACATGAAGGTTGGAAGAGGGTTGGCATCCTCTCTTGAGTCACCTATGATGGGGTTGCACCATTGCTATGGTGATAATTTTTGGTGTGTTTATTTTATGTTTTGTAGTGTGTTTTTCAATAAAATACCAAGCATTATTTTCCAATTTGGTACCTCCTAAAAAAGAACATCGTGGGGAGAAAAATCACTAAATTACTACTTGGTCTTGGAAAAGGGTTTGTGGAAATCCAATTAACCACTGAAGTGCAGTAAAAACCACCTGGAACCCTCCAAGTTCATGGTCAACCTATAGCAAAAAACCATATGGGTTTGTGGTAATCCTCATAATCTGAGAAATCATTGAAGGTATTAGTAGAGATAATTGTTCCTATCACTTCCATGTTTTTGCTAATCCTACATGGAAAAACCAAGGTGACACCAAGACCTTGAAGCCACAAAGATGGCATGCGACCTCAAAAAGTGAGTAGACTACGTGGAGAGGGTATATTTTTTTACATTATTTTTAATAAATAGGGGACCACTATTTAGAAATATGATGTTTTTATAAACAATGTAATAAAGCGGGGAATGCTGGCATAATTTGAGATATTACATTGTTTAACTATAGAGTTTAGAAAACTATTAGGGCATTATTAACATAGCATTGGCTATATGATAGGTGGTAGGTTAGATGCATTGGTTAAGCGATTAGTTTAACTACAGAACAAAAGTTAGGTGATTATATAGAGTCAGTTATGACAATGGTCACAAGATAACTAAATATTTCTTTGTATATAAACTTATTGTTGTTCAATAATATAATTGAAGTAGTCAGCCATCATTTTCATTCAAAAGATTGAATCAGTCTTAATATACTCGATCCAAAGGAGATAGTCAAGAAAAACATTGGTATTCTCACTGGAGATTTATGTATGTGTATGGATGATGAATAAATTGTATTGGGTTGAGTCATTACCAAGGCTAGGATTTTCAATTTATTCTCTTGGATTTGTTATGAGTGTTTTTTATTGGACAATATCATTCTTTAAAATTTCATTAAACTCTATTACAAATAGTTTTGATTTCTAATAAATAATTATATGGCCATAAGCATAGGCCAAAAGCTCATTTGTTTGATTCTATTTTATAATTAATTGTCAAAGAATGAATGATTTTTCGACTATGCTATAAATCCTAAATTTATAGACAGTTTGATTGCATTCTAATATTGGACACTATTGTAATTGTAATCTCGAGAAGTTTTATCGATATCCATTCATCAATGACAAAGATATTATATGAATTAACTTTTAGATATGTGCACAAGAAGACAGAGGTAAGCGTAGCATATTAAAATCCAAGAGAATTACCTTGGTCATGTATAGGTATTTTTTGAATGATATAGTAGGATTAAAATAGATGGGTGGATCATCACCATAATAAAATCCAAAAAGAGTTATTTCATACATTGACAAGAATTAATAAGATCTAATACTTAGAAATTCATTCTAGGGGGTTCATTTATTATTAGAGATCATTAATAAACATTTATTGAAGACACTAAAATTCATGAGAAAAATAAGAATTTTTTTTGTTGTGTTATCTCCATTATGAATATATAGGTAACATAAGAATAAAATGTGTGGAAACTAGTCACAAGATGTAGATTCATATGGAAACAATAAGCACTATCACTTGGCCCTCATTGATCATACATAGTATTCTTAGTATGATTTATATTTTGCAGTCCCAGACACCTTGCATGGTTATGCCATAATGTAGATCTAGTTGATTTATAAAATATTTTGAATATGATTATATTTGACCAAACATGAATGTGAAATGGTTTATTTCAGCATGCAATATATAAATATGTCATGATAGTGAAGAGAGACCATCTAAGATGGAACAAGTCACTGAAAATTTTGAAATTCTTTGGACTGATTTTTAGAGAGATTGGAAATAATGTAATAAATGCCTTTCCTAGTTGACAATATTATGGAATTCTCAATAAATACTAATCACCACACTTTGTGGATTTCATTGTTATCATTCCTTTTGAAGGGGTCTCCTATAATGTGGTGGTGAAGTTAAACATCATTCCTTTCAAGGCAGTCCCCTATAATGTGGTGGTGAAGTTAAATGTTCTATAATAAAGGAATACACCTATTTAAAGGTTACAAGTCTAGTTGATTAGACTATGTAACTAATAAAGGATGTAACTCCAAATAAAATATAGTAAGAATTAAAGTGGCCATAATATAGAGTGTAATTGAGCAGAGATAGAGATCTAAATGAGTTCATTGGTCTTCTAAGACCAATACAAATAGATATAAATTTTGAAGCATATATTCATTTCAATATGGTCATATACAAGCAAGGCATAATGTAGTAGGAATGGATTATATATAGTGAAGAAAGGTCTATTAAAAATTAAAGTGTTCTTAAATTATTCAAAAATAAATTATACAAATGTATATCCTAGAATAGTGCTTGAGTGTGGATTGTCACATTGATGTATAAGGTTGCTATCATTGTTTGGTATCAAAGCTTGGAAAGCTCTAGAAAAGAGGGAGTTTTGATATTTTTTAAATCAGTTTTGATAGTGATTAAAGAGCTTTTCAAGATTGACATGTTGCAGGATGAAGTGATTAAGTTTGTAATGATTGGAGGACATAAAAGGTAATAAAAATATTTTAAACTTTTTTAAGAAACTGATATTTTATTCAGTGTTATTGTAGTGGTCAAGTTGCAGGATATTGTGGTGGTTCAAGGAAGTCAAAGCCAATAAGGCTTGTGAGATAAGTAGAATCTAGATAAGGCTTGAGAAGATAGTAAAGAGCTAGAAAAATCTCAAGAGAAAGAATTGTATAGTGATTACTCTTGTCAGATATCTAAGTAAAAGAGAAAGCTTGGATAGTTTACCAAAATACTAAGGTGCAAAAGACTTAGGTGAAGTAAAGGATCGAATTTGAAAGAGTGAGAAGAATGGTGAAGGAACAGCCTAAAAAGAATGTAAACCAGATGAGAAAGAAGAATGAGAGATAAAGAATGAGAAGACAAAAAGAGGATAACTTTTAAAGAGAAATGGAAGATCTGAAGTAGAGAATAGCACTAGTGAAGCTCATGATTGAGAGCATGAAGAACCCATGGTTTGGGTGGGTAATGAATAAGAAAGTAAGGTGGCCAATTAAAGTGATAGTAGAGAGAAGAAAGGGGACAAATAATTTGCTATGTAAGTAACTTAAGGAAGAGCTAATAAAGCTCAATATGAACATGCAAATGGAAGGATATGAGGAAGGTGATCATCACCTTGATCAGGAAGAAGATACTTAAAGGGAAAATTAGCCTCAAGTTTTCATATCTAATTTTTCTTTTGATGTTTTGAGTGTAGGTACACAAGCTATGGAAGAACATGATGTTTTTGAGTCAATGGATAGACTCAGTGGTGAAGAAGATGGTGGAGTGAAGGCTAAATGCATAGACATAATAGTTGAAGAAGATCTCTTGAAGGAGATAGAAAACCTTGAACAAAAAAGTGATGAAGAGTTGCTAATTAAGCAACAAGACAAAATTTCTGTTTAACAAAGTGAAGAATAGATACAAGAAGAGATGATAGCCCTAGAGCATGCCATAAACTATGAAGGAGAAGACACATTTTGTCCTAAAATAGCAACTTAAGAGACAAAGGTGTCTCAAAAAGAAGAATTCAAAGTTGAAATGATAAATAACATACTTGAGCAACAAGTATGGATGCCTCAAAAATTTGGAGAGACCCAACTGTCTCAAATTTTTGTCTCTAATTTTCCTTTGGATTGTGTATATACAGGTTTGATTGAGAAGGAAGTGAATTACATTGAGAAGAGAACTGTACCAAGAGCTCAAGATAAGAACATAGAAGATGTTAGCCTCATTCAAGAAGATAAACATACAAAGAGGAAGAATGAGGAGAAGAAGAGGCAACATAACATTGCGTGGACAGAAAAGACAACAAGCAAGAAGAAAATAAAGTGTGGCAGCAAAGAACATGTCCACATGTATGAGTGGACAATTGAAGGAGTATAGCAAAAGAATATTTGCAGTGATGAAGGGCAACTCCAAAGATATTCACAAGCAGGAGCTTGTGAAACATTTTGAGCCCAGCAGTTTGATGCAAGAGCATCAACTCGCCTATGTATATTTTGTAAATAAAAGTCTATGTAAGTCAACAAGCCTTGACTATAAAGGCAAATTGCACGTAAAATATCGTTGAGAAACTCGAGGAAGTCACATGAGTCAGATAAAAACGACTCTATCTAGGATTTAGATGTACTTTAGAAGTTCATTTGTGTATATTCTAGACTTCGTAGGACTTTACTAAGTTGATGAAAGAAGTCTACGTTGAGGAAAAGATGGAGTTCGTTTAGGAACAATTTTAGATAGTTGCTTAAGGAGACAAGTTTCAAAGCTAAAAAATAGGTACTAAGTAAAGACATAAGACAAGAATAAAAAGGAGGATTAGCAGACATGGTTCAAGACTATTCTCAAGAGGAATTCTTGAGAAAACCTGTGTAATATAATTTTTGTAAACATTATTCTATATACTTTAGATGTTTGTTAGTACAGATGTTTTTATGTATGAAAAAGAGTTTCAAGGAATAAGAAGTTATCTGCAGTCGGTATGTAGTAGGAGATTTTAGAATTATTCTTTGAGTTTGGAATTACATAAGTGGTTTGGTGCATATTGTTTATGATGATCATCAGGTGATAAAACTCGAATCAGTCTTGATAGACTCAATCCAAAAGAGATAGTAAAGAAATACACTGGTATTCTCATTGGAGATCTATGTATGTGTATGTAGGATGAATAAATCATATAGGATCGAGTCAATACGAAGCTAAGGATTTTCAATGTATTCTCTCGGCTTTGTCGTGAGTGTTTCTTATTGGACAATATCGTTCTTCAAAATTTCACGAAACTCTGTTACAAATAGTTTCGGTTTCCAATTAAGACTTCTATGGCCGTAAGCATACGCCAAAGGATCATTTGTCTGATTCTATTTTATAATTAGTTGTCAAAGAACGATTGATTTTTTTACTATGCTATAAATCCCAAATCTATGGATAGTTTGATCGCATTCTAATCATAGATGCTATTGTAATTGTATTCCCGGGAAGTTCTGTCGACATCCAATCATCAGTGACAAAGATATTAGATGAATCGATTTTCGGGTCTGTGCACAAGAAGTCAGAGGTAATCGTAGCATATTAAAAACCGAGAGAATTACCTTGGTCATGTATTGGTATTTGTGAATGATATAGTGTGATTAAAACAGACGGGCGGATCATCACCACGGTACAATACAAAAAGAGTTATTTCTACTATTGACAAGATCTAATAAGCTCTCTACACTCAGATGTTTGTTAGAGGGGGTTCATTTATTATTAGAGAACATTAATAAGCATTTATTAAAGATACTAAAATCCGTGAGAAAAAAAGGGTTTTGGTTGTTGTGGGAAGTCCATTACGAAGATTTAGGTAAAAGAAGAATCAAATGTGTGGAAACTGGTCACAAGATGCAGATTCATACGACAACAATAAGCATTATCGCTTGGCTCTCATTGATCGTGCATAGTATTTTTGGAACGATTTGTCCTCTACCGTCCTGAACGCCTTTCATGGTTATGGCGTAATGCAGATGTAGTCGATTTATAAAAGATTTTGATTAAGGTTATATTCCGTCGAACAAGGATGTGAAAGGGATAATCTTAGCATGGAATATACAAGCAGGTCATGACAGTGAAGAGAGACCATCTAAGACGGAATAAGTTGCTGAAAATTTTCAAATTGTTTTGGACCGATTTTTAGAGAGATTGGAAATGATGTAATATATGCCTTTCCTAGTCGACAATATTGCAGAATTCTCAAGAAATACTCGTCAGCAGACTTTGTGGATTTCAGTGTTATCATTCATTTCGAGGGGGTCTCCTATAATGTGGTGGTGAAGTTAAACATCAATTTAGCGAAAGTTTGAAATCGAAATTGTGTATTGTCGAATTTAAAGGATGCAATTTTGTGACTCGAGTCTTTGTTTGCAGGTATGCGATTGGTGTGAATAAGATAGGTATTTGTTTTATTGCGTAGAAGGTTCAAGGACACTACACTAAGTGAGTTTATGATTCAAATAGAAAAGGGAGTGGTTCTATAATAAAGGGCTATACCTATCTAAAGGTTATCATTAGAGTTGATTAGACTATGTAACTAATAAAGGACGTAACTCCTAACTAAATATGGTAGGAATTAAAGTGGCCAGGATATAGAGTGTATTTTAGAAGAGAGAGATATTTAAATGAGTTCGTTTGTCTTCTAAGACCAATACAAATAGATATACTTTTTGAAGCATATATTCATTTCAATTTGGTCATATACAAACAAGGCATAATGTAATAGGAATGGATTATCTATTGTTAAGAAAGGACTTTTATAAATTAAAGTGTTCTTACATTATTCAACAAGAAAGTATACAAATGTATACCCTAGAATAGTGCTTGAGTGTGGATTGTCACATTGATGTATAAGATTGTTATTATTATAGTTGTAACTTCCAGCTCTACAATGGTGAAAATAGATCTCCATATCACATTCAGTGGAATTTTGACCAACAAGGAGATTCCCATAACAACTCCTAATTAATGCAAATAGAATACAACTGGACTTACCATAGGACATTCTCGTATATATAGATAGTTTTACATTTACCATTTATTGCTAAAACATTCCTAGACTTAAAAGGCTGTATTGTCCCAAGGCAACATTGTAGAGTGAAGTCATATAATTAATGAAAAAGGAACCAAAATATAGAAGTGCATAGGACTTCTTAAGTGACACTCAAGGTGTCGATAAATTGGTTTTCACCCCTTGAATACTATTTAACTTCCCTTTCATATTTTCAACTAAGTATCCTACTAGTCTACAACCCTTTTGGGTTTCCAATAGACTATCAATGTGTAGTACTAAACAAATTTGATAAATACAAAATAAATGGACCAAAATTGCAAAATTATAGAACTTGTACAAACATCAGTTGGTGGGTGGAGGCATATTCCTGTCTTAGAGAAATTATCGTAGTTGACTAGGTTGAATGATCTATGGTTCATGGATGGGTGGTGCAATGCTTCAATCTCTGAGATCCAAATCATCTTTGTAAGATTTTCAGTTGATTAGAACTTCTTGATCACTGTTCAAAATTCCATGCAAGAACACTTGATTTGGCATCAGTTGGTGACTATTAGTATCAACCATCCCAATCAAAACAGACTTCAGCATGTGAAATTTGGTTGTGATTTCACCAAGGAGTTGAACCAACTTATTAACATGTCATTATGCTTACACACTAGCAAAAGCATTGTAAAACATCTAGTTCTACAAAGTCTATAAGTTTTGCATTACAATATCCTTTGCACTGAGTTTTGTAAAGTAAGAGTAGCATCCATAGAAGAAAGAGTGGCATTCAACATTTTGATAGTAGCATGAGTGAAGGAATCCATAGAAAATTTAGGCTATGTAGTGGTCCAAACTATATCCAACTACTTCTTCTAATCTAGTAGCTGAAGTGTAATGTACATGTCTTGATTATGCGCAGTATCGATAGTGGTCAGGTACCCAGCTAGAAACTCGTGGTGAATATTCATTTCAATTTTGATAGCTTAACCCTTTTGTATGATGTGTGATTCATTAAAGGTCTACCAATTAATGATTATCTTTTTGAGAAGGATAACAAGATGGTCCTTGATTAGGAGTGATTGATCTAATATCAACTGGGTGTAAAAATTAGGATAGGCATCTTTGATAGTCTTTTGGGTAATACACAACTGCTTGATGATTGAAAAATTTGTGTCTTTAAGCTCCTTAACCTATTTCTCTAAAGTAACCACCTTTTTAAAAATATACTTTTGGAACACAACAACACCTTTAATTTATGTAGATAATGGTAGTTGAGAAATATCCAAGAATGCTTCGATAATGGAGGAAGTTAAACCAAGGTGTGCAACAGATGTAGTCATAGGTGTCATGTGTGAAGGAGTGATATGTAGAGAGAAGATAGTACACTAAGTAGAGGTGATTGACATATCCCATAGCCAAATGTTAGATAGGCTAGAATAAGCACTATCATTTTGTGAGATAACCAGAGTGTCACATGGTTATGGTTTAAATAGTTTAGGAGATGGTTGTAGGGGAAGGTAGCTCAAGGAAGTTGTCACAAATGGAACCATTGAAACATTAGCTAGAGCTTTCACAATATTATTCTTCACATCATCCTCTTTTGCCTTCTTTGAAACATACATTTACCCCTTTTGAACCTCTTATGCCTACGATTTCTTTTGTGTGTTATCCTTTGTCATTTTATCGATGTCTACTACCTGCACCTTTTGTTGTCATGCTTGGTCCCTATCCTGCTAGTGTATTTGATCCTACACAATATGGTTCTTATTCATCTCCTCAATAGCTTCTATTTGTCTTCACTCCACTTATAATTCACTATCTTTGTGTTAATGATTAGCTACATGCTATTGTTGTTGAGCTTGTTTATTAACTATGGTTTCCTTCTATAATTTGGTCATGTCATCTTCCACTTATTTTTAAAGGAATGCCTTAGCATCCATGGCTTGATTTCAAGTTTCTTCTTCGTTGTCTTGACATTGGGCTTCCTCCCATTCTTGCTCTCTTAGTTCTTCCTTCTAATTAACCTCAACCTTAGCCTTATATTATATTCTTGGACATGTGATGCTTAGCTACTCTTTGTACTTACTCACATGAAACTTGTTGTTCTTGACTATTTGAGTGTCCAATGTGACTTAGTTCATGTAGCTCATGGCCTCATTATATTGGGATGGATAATATCTAATGAGAGTAATTTCTACTTCTAAATATAAACTTGCCATTTGTGAACTAGGTGTCTTATAGGTTTTGATGGTGGAACTTCCTATGGGAACTATGCTTCCATCATAGGTTATCCAATGGCATGTGTAGGAATAGGTGATGTTACTCGAGGTATATGTGGAGTCTACCTATGTTGGAAAAATGGTATTATGGGGTTCATTTTAATGGCTCCTAAATGCAATGGACTCACAATTGATCTTCTTGACAAATATGCTACAATTTGGCTTCTTTAACCACTATGTTGATAATGATAGAGGTTGGGCAAGGAGGTATCTCTATCCAAATATTTTTAGGTACTTTTTTCAACACCTAGATCGTGTGTACTAATTTGTATAAGAAGCAATATTTTTATTCTTCCTTATCATATAGGTATTCATCCATATCATCTATTGTTACCCTATATACCTATTTCTCGTAAGTGCCAAAATATCACAAATAATAGAGCTCAATGTTTATAGGAACCCTTAGATCATCAAACCATGTGAGATGGATATGAATCTTCCACCATAGAGGAGATAGATATCTTTAGCTTGTATTTATAGTATTTTAAATAAATGTTCATACTGTCTGCAATGGAGTGGTTCTCATTGTTGTGATCACTTTCTAATTAGTCACCTCGGTCTATGCCATCTAAATGTTTATAAAGTATAAAATATGTATACATGGAACCTTGAGGATTTCATGGACCTAAATAGCAATTTATTTAGCTAGATTTGTAAAAGTAAATGCTATCCTAAGTACTTTGTGACATCAGGGGGTATGCATAGGTTAGTTATGATAAGCTTGACCAACTCAACCCACCAAGTGACAAACTTAGCTTGATGCCCAAAATATGTACTCTTGTGGGTCCAGGTGATATTTTAGAACTAGAAATCTAGCCAGTAGTCAAAATTGAGATGAACTTCACCCTCATGAGACTTCTATTACATAAAAACCAAAAGTAATACCAAAAGTTAGTATTGAAAGGTTAATTTTTCTGTAATGTCCCTTTCTTAGGGGCTCCTTTTTTCTAAGCAAAAGCTCTAAAACCACTATAATATCCCCTTCAAACAGGGAATATTGAAACACATAAAGCTCTGATACCACTGTAATATCCCCTTCCAATAGGGAATATAGAAACACAAATAGTTCTGAAGAAAGATACAATCCTGCAAAATAAATTTAGATAAACAATAAACCATAGTAAATCTCTTATCTGCCAATCAAATATCTTATCACTTGTTCAGACAATTACAATTACAGTCTTCTCTCATACATATAAAAGAATATTAAAATATGGTCTTAAAACCTTGATCTTCTGCAAATCTAGAAATGAAACCTAAATTTTGGGATGGCTCAGCTTTTTGTGTCAAACACATAGTCACCGGTGTCAGTCGATATACTGTCGACGTCAGTCTCTGTCGGTCCTTCTCTGTCTATGTCGATCTTCAGTCAGTCGATGTTGGTCACTGGGGATCTTTGTCTATCGAGGTCGGTATCTGCATGGGTTTGTACGGACCTGTACGGACTTTGTACGGCTGCCAATTAAGCACAACCTGTCTGTTTTCAACCCCTAATCTGAAGATATGTGGCTCTAATACAACAGATCTCTATCTGTATAATTTATTGAATCAAAAATTGAATAAAGAAATACTTGAAATACTGTGATAACTTTTGTGTGAAGTTATCTCCCAAATCTGTAAACCTTTGTGATAACTTTTGTATGAAGCTATCTCTCAATTTGGCAATAGATCAGCTGATATTTCACAGCCTCTTAATCGCACACACTAAAGAGTTGACATTTTCCAATGCAGATGGAATCCTGGAACCCTTGGCTCAGTCTTCACAGAAGAATTCTTCAATATCAAAAATCAATAATCAATGCATAATCAATAATGGCCTCCATGAGAAACCCTTATACCCTCAAAAAGATATGCTTGCCCTAATTAGGGTTTCTTAAATTAGAATTAGGGTTTCTAATTAAAAATAGGCTAAATAATTAATATTTGATTAAATCAATCAAATATTAATATCTCCCTCAATACATGTTAGATCCTCAAACCGTTCAAAGCTGGTGAACCAAGGAGTGATTCTGCACATGACCATACCAAAATTAAGGTGCTGTGCTACATGTCAAATATCCCTAAATAATAGGAGCTCAGGCCAAATGTGTCTGAAATAACTTGAATGAAAGCCAACTATAGGAATTCTACAAATCGAAGCCAAGCCAATCTCCATCATGATCCTCTATCCATCCTATTAGCCTATGAAGGTCGCATAATAGGCTAATCATCAAGTCTATCAATGTCCACAAAAAAGGGGACATGACAATATGCCCCTCAAGAAATTTCTTGTCCCCAAGCAATCTCAAAACAATGAACCACTCGATCCACCTAGATCCCAAATGTAGTTATGCTCTACATAGCTATAAATCAATGCAAGTACCTGCAACATCATCAAAAGTAGAATAAAGAGGGACCCATAATCAAACTGGCGAATGCAACTCAACCAAAATCTAAAAGCACAAATGCCATAGTCAAGAATGCATGAGAAACAAACTCTTGAAGTATGATAAAGCAAGTAGAATGGACAACTCCAACTGCCAATTCCATCTATAAAAGATGGTGCCAATCCATCCCATAACTGATCCCTCTGTAAAGGTGGCACAACGGACAGTACCACACTATCATATGTGTGAGAAGAATCAATCTAGAGACTTGACTTCACTGGTATCCCAAACTCATCAGGACCAGGTACTCCCAAATCCTGAACATGTGTGTTGGCCCCAACAACATGCTCCTCAGTAACAACTACAGGAACATACTCATCACCAACACTCGGTGTACTAACATCTGAGTACACCTCCACACTTTAAATGCAAGCATCAGACTCATCCTCACTGTCTAACCCCTGACCTGAACTCACCTTAAGACAAAGCTCATCCACAACATCCTCAACTGCTCCTCCCTGTGAAGATAATGCAGATAAATCATTATCTGAAGATGGGTTAATGTCTCCCTGTACTAGATCAGCATGTCTGTCAAACTCATCATTTAAGTTTCTGCATGTCATAGGGAAAGTACTACGATCCTTAGGCCTCTCAATTAAACTCTTTAACCACATACCAGCTCTAGGTGAGACATTTTCCTCTTTTGTCTAGACATACCATAAATCTTCTGCCAAAAGTTTAGAAATTTTATCCTCCTCCTCAAACAAGATTGTGAACATGATAGAGTGCATTGATGCTAATACATCACTGGAATGAAACTCATCTAAAATATTCCAAAATATGTTACACATCCTGCAAATGTCACCAATACAACTTACTAACATCATAATGTTTTCAAATCCATATCTTGCAAATATTTAAAGTAATCTTGCTCTCTTTGAGAAATGAGGGTCTGTAATGTCATCCAACTTTTCAAAGCTTTTTACCATGGCATGAAGTACCTTTCTCATAATTTGATCATCATAAAAATTATAACCAACTATTATCATCATGATTTCACTAATGCAAGAGAGAGCTACAAGTCTTACCACCTCATCATGATGTCTCAATAATCAGGGCTTCACTAATGAACCAAATGCTGGAGATAACGATGTTTGCATATCATAAGAATTTGACTGATCAATCTTGACTAAATAAGTTTCTAACTCCTCAAAAGTTTTAGAATGTCCTCTACTCGCTGAAATGTATGATCTAATTTCTTCTTTGCATTGTGCATTCTTTCTTCCAAATTTTGTCCCCTATTAAAGCCATACTGATAACCAAACTGGCCAGCAAGATGGCAGGTCATTAGCTGTAGTTTACCCAATAGGATGGCAGGAATTTAACTCTGATACCACTGTAATGTCCCTTTCTTAGGGGCTCCTTTTTTCTAAGCAAAAGCTCTGATACCACTGTAAAATCCCCTCCAAATAGGGAATACTGAAACACATAAAGCGCTGATACCACTGTAATATCCCCTTCCAATAGGGAATATAGAAACACAAATAGTTATGAACAAAGATACAATCTTGCAGAATAAATTTAGATAAACAATAAACCATAGTAAATCTCTTATCTACCAATCAAATATCTTGTCAATTGTTCAGACAATTACAATTACAATCTTCTCTCATACATATAAAAGAATATTAAAATATGGTATTAAAACCCTGATCTTTTGCAAATATGGAAATGAAACCTGAATTTTGGGATGGGTCGGCTTTCTGTGTCAAACACACAGTCATCGGCGTCGATCGATATACTGCCGACGTCGGTATCTGTCGGTCCTTCTCTGCCGACATTAGTCTTCAGTCAGTCGATGTTGGTAACTAGGGATCTCTGTCTACCGAGGTCAGTATCTATGTGGATCTGTACGAAACTATACGGACTTCGTACGACTGCCAATTAAGCACAACCTGTCTATTTTTAACCCCTGGTCTAAAGATATATGGCTCTAATATAGAAGATCTCTATCTGTATAATTTATTGAATCAAAAACTAAATAAAGAAATACCTGAAATACTGTGATAACTTCTGTGTGAAGTTATCTTTCAAATCTGTAAACCTCTGTGATAACTTCTGTATGAAGCTATCTCTCAATTTGGTAATAGATCAGCTGATATTTCACAGCCTCTGAATCACACACATTGAAGAGTTGATGTTCTTCAATGCAGATGGAATCTTGGAACCCTTGGCTCAGTCTTCATAGAAGAATTCTTTAATATCAAAAATCAATAATCAATGCATAATTAATAATGGCCTCCATGAGAAACCCTTATACCCTTAAAAAGATATGCTTGCCCTAATTAGGGTTTCTTAAATTAGAATTAGGGTTTCTAATTAAGAATAGGCTAAATAGTTAATATTTGATTAAATCAATCAAATATTAATATCTCCCTCAATACATGTCGGATCCTCGAACCGTTCGAAGCTAGTGAACCAGGGAGTGATTCTGCACATGACCATACCAAAATTAAGGTGCTCTGTTGCATGTCAAATATCCCTAAATAATAGGAGCTCAGGACAAATGTGTCTAAAATAACCTAAATGAAATCCAACTATAGGAATTCTACAAATCGAAGCCAAGACAATCTCCATCATGACCCTTTATCCATCCTATTAGCTTACAAAGGTCGCATAATAGGGTAATCATCAAGTCTGTCAATGTCAATGAAAAAGGGGACATGACATTCTCTATCGCTAAAACATTATTGATATTAGAAATGAGTTCACTGACCAAAAATTATTTCCAAATAAATTACTCATTGTGATGGATCATCTGATGGGCAATGTTGATGACCCCTTTGATAGCTTATTTTACATCCTCGGTTGTACTCCAAAAATGATGAGAAATGCATTTGACCAGAATGCACTCCAACAAATCTTCAATATCTTTTAGGGTGATTCCTATGGAACTTTGAGACTAATTTTCCCATATCTCTATAAGAATGAGTGTCATTCATGATTTGTAATGTGTAATTGGCCTCTCTACCATAGGCAATCTTGTTGCCTTAGGCATCACAACAATACTAGTGTGGATGGTTCTATCTTGGGAAAGATAAATCTTTCTCTCATTATAATAGCCCAATAAAACCTCTATAACATCTCTGAGTTTTTTGACAGTGCATAACTATATCAAGTACTCTATATTGTGGATGGTTGTGCTCCATCAACTATGTCTTGGAAAAACATGTGCATCTTTGTGTTATGAGTAAGCTAATAACCATCTAGATCTAGGAATCATGTTTGGAATAACACCACACTAATGCCCATATCCTCCTTTTTAGCTTATGTGAAGCCTTTTATAAGTTGGGAATGATCAAACCCAGCCATTACATGCATTTTTTTGGAACAAATTCATGGAAACTACAAAGTAAAGATTAAAAATTCCCTAAAATTTGTGTATCACCTCAATAGTTTTAACAATGGATATGAATGGATTAACCTGAGTGTCTAATTTATATTGTTTCTCACCACCTTCAATGGTTTATAATCTTTATAAGTTATATTGTGACACAATCCTTCACATATGAGCTTTGAATGAAATGGATCATCTTGGCTGATGTGGTGAGTATTTGGCTTATGTGACATTTAATGGTACTGGAGATTAATGCTTTTTGAACTATCACATTAATGGGGATTCAGATGTATGATATTTATTTCATTTCTGACACTAATACATCACTTTTATAAATATATTTGTCAATCTCCCACCCCATACTTAATCATTAAATGTAATTACTTAACCATTAAGTTTTACTATTTACTCCAGATTCAAACGCACATGGCTTTATTGGATTTAATTATTTTCTATACATTTTACTCTTTTGGCCACCTTCACCAATTTATCCAGAGTAATGGAACCTTTGACTATTTCATACATATTTCTTTTTACACACTATACACACACTTAAATTTACCAACACATGCTGAAATAAATATGAAAAATGCAAGCAATCATGAAACAACACTTTGAAAACCTCTTGGTGTTATATTAAGTTCATGTATTCAAACCTAATATTTTTGCATATTTGATAGTCTTTTGAGAAATACGTAATTGCTCAGTGATGGAAAATTTGTGTCTTCAATATCCTTAACATGTTAATCCAATGCAACCACCTTCTAAAAAATGGACTCATAGAATGTAGTAACATCTTCAATATTTATAGATAATGGTAGTTGAAAAACATCCAATAATTCTTTGATAGTGGTAGAAGTCAAGGAAATGTGTGTGATAGATGTACTTCAGATGTCATATATAAAACATGAACCTAGTTATAACCTTTGTGTGAGAATGTATATAGTGATCAATCCATGAATAGCTTGGACTGAGCTAATGGCTTTCTCAATCCTCATGTGTGGGTGGCTCAATTAATGAAGTAAACTATGACTCTATTATTACCTCTAATAACTATTTTAAATAATTTGACTTATACATACTAAAGTGAAATGGAGAAAATTTTCTACAAAAATAATTTTCTTATATTTCAAATAAATTGGAATGTTTCAAACCTTTTGGGCATAGGTCATTTAGAATTAATTGGACTATTTTTAATAATTTAGACTTATACCCACTAAAGTGGAGTGGAGAAAATTTTCTCTACAAATAAAATTTATATATTTTAAATAAATTGTAGTGTTTCAAATTTATTGGGCATAGCTCATTTAGAACAAATTGGGATATCTTAAATAATATGGAATTATACCCACTAAAGTGGAGTGAAGAGAGTCTCTCCAAAACTAAATTGGTTATATTCAAAAACAAATTGGACTGTTTCAAAGTATTTTAGCATAGATCATTTTGAATAAATTGGGATATTTTTAACAATTTAGGCCTATACCTATAAAGTGGACTGATTCAAGAAGATTCTTTCCAAAAATTAATTTTGTATATTCCAAATAAATTAGATTGTTTCAAACCATTGAGCATAGATCATTTCCATTAAATTGGGATATTTTAAATAATTTGAACTTATACTCACTAAAGTGGAGTGGATAATATTTTCTCCATAAATATGTTTTCTCTATTTCAAATAAATTAAATTATTTGAAACCATTTGGAAGCAGATCACTTTGAATATATTGGACCATTTTGAACTATGTCACCCTCATAGGCCTTCAAACTGATCATTGATCCTTGAAAGTAAATTCCATTGATTGGACATGTGCCACCATTTGACTGGACAAATTATGGATGAAAATATAATAAGTAATTAGTTCATCTATGTAATAAAATATCTAATGAGAATGTTTTGTTATTCATTGGGAAGATCTTCACGAGTAGGTGTCAATATACTAATGGATCAACTTAGGAAATTTCAAGATAAACTAATGGAGCATCCACCTTCAATGGGATTAGATTTGAAACTTGTACCTAATTCAATAATTACAAGGAATATCCAACTATAAATCAAATTGCACTTAACGAAATCAAAGCAATTCTAAATTAGAATCGATTAATTTGAAATACATTAAACTAGATTTAAAATAATTTAAAAATGCTTTTTATGAAATTGATGATAATGTTTATTATTATAATTATAGTTTATAATGAATAAATAGACTTTAAATATTCATAATATGGAAAAATTACATCTTTCTAAACACTACTTCACAATTGTTGGCATGAATTTTTTTGTTTCTCCCAAGCATGTGATGATAGACATCACTTTGATTATCCAATCCTTTTCATCTTCATAGATTCCATTTTTAGTATATCTCCTTGATGTTACATAACTCGTTTTCAATTTTTTATTTGTAACACAATTTTGAGAATTACAATCAATGAACAATGTGTTCATAATTGAAAAATTATCTCCAAAGGTCCCTTTAAAAATAACTTGATTCATTTTATTTATGTTTTTATTGAATGTCTTAGAATATATTTTTCTGCAAACAAACATGAAATTTGAACTTATGTAACCCATTGCTTGAATGAGTATCCTCAAATGATTGCCCTCTATCAATGACCAAATGCCAATGTGAGAAAAAGACTGCATTGTCACCTTGAAAATTTCTTTGGAATAACCTTGAATATAGTATGATATATTTTCTATTTTATAATATTATTTCTTTCTCATATCATTCATTTGCATTTATTTTGTTTTGTGCACAATAAATAATAAGTCATCTAACCCCAAAATTAACAATCTTTATAAGTCAATTTTATTTCCTCTCAAATGTCTACAATTTATAAAAAAAGAAATGAATCATTTATTAACAATATTATAATATAAGAAATATAACATGGAAATTTTCTAAGAAAATGTTTTACATGTTATTAGATTGTTCATTGATGTGCTCTTGATTTTCATTTCTTATTGTAACATACAACATAATGCATTTCATTTTATTCCTTTTTTACCATTTCCTTACATCATATAAAGATTCATATAAATACATATAAAAATAATTACATATTTAGGCACATTGTAACTATACTCATTATACACAAATGTACCATTTCTATTACTAGTTTTGTAACACACATATGCATTTAAATATTCATATTTAATCCTTATAACTTAACGATGATTTTATCATATTTTGAAATAATCTTATTTTTCCATAACTCATTTATCATAGATGTTTATAGGAGTTTAACATTAACCAACTAGCATCTATATTCTTATATTAATGAATGGCCTTTAACATGTATCGACTAGAATATGTTATCTATTCCATGTTTTAATGGCCTTCTTATTTTGTGTGAACTAATCATTTGAAATGGTGGTATCTCTTTTTAGGTGTCAAAAACTTCCTCTAATATTCTTTGTTGTGAATGGAGCTTGAAATCTTGTAACTAAAAAATAATACGATCTTGACAGAAAATGATAATTTTAATATGAGTCCAATTGAATCCATTATTATTTGGACCCCATATTATGACACCCATTTCTCGTATGAAATGGAAATCACCAACATTCATATTCTTGAGAGAGGTCCAAATTCCATAAAAATGTTATAGTTTATGGATGATGAATACATTGGAGGCCCCAACAATAACTTTCTCAATCAATGCCTTACGAAATAGGCAAATATTTTCTTCCTTAAAAACTTCAATGAGATTCAAAATATCAATAATTATCAAATCAAAGTTCAAATGAAGAATGGACATTTCACTAAAATCTTCTAAAATGGATGGCCAAAGACATGGGGTCCCATAATGGTAACTGAATTTTTTTGTATTTATCCCAAGAAGTTAAACTCCATCATTATGTAGATATTTTTTCAATATGCTTAATTAATATTGAGATAATGCTTCCCATCCCTTTTTTTCTGGAAATACATTCACTTTTTACACAAAAATCATCAAACCTTTTCAAATAAATTGCATAATGCTCCATTACCTCTTCATGTGTGATTGTTTTGTCTGGTGGTAATGTCAAATCATGGCTACTAAAATAATATACAAATTTTGATAATATTTTACTTTCTAGCTTCACCTTTTTGCACCATGTATCCATGTTGTTACACCCATAGGTTTTCAAGAAGGAAATAGAATTTTTTTCTAATAAATTTGCTAGTTTTATTTTTTTAAATCTAAAAGCCCTTGAATATTTCTAAGTATTATTGTACAAATTAGATTTGAAAATTGTTTATTGGAACCAGGTAAAGTACCAATGTCACATAAATCAAATATCTTATGAAAATAATCCTAAATGGGTTGTTCCTTTAAAAGAAGTCATTTCCTCTCCTACAGTTATTGCACTGAACAATTCATTTTTATGAATAAGTGTCTATCTTGTTCATGTATTTCCTCTATCTTTTTTCCCCTATTTTAAGATCTTTCTAACCTCTTAGTTAGATAAAGTCACATTCACATCAAAATCTTTCTACAAATGAATCCTTATAAATTATTTCTTTGGGTTCATTATATTGGTTACATATTTTGTGCATAATATGAAATAGAGTACATGTTTTAAGAAATGTTTCTCTTATAATAGAACATTTATTTCTTAATGATATTAAATTGTATTCCTCCTCCAAAATAATTATGTATTGTTTTGTAATTGTGTGTTGGCCATTGGCAATTTTGAACCTTATATTTTTTTCTCCATCATATCTTTGAAGACTTCTTTTGATTCAATAATGCATTGAGGGTTATTTGGATCAAAAGGAATTAACAAAGCATTCTTCATTGGAACCTTATTATTCTTTACAAATGAATGAATTATATAATTCACTCCTCATTCATTTTGATTTATTATTTTGATATTAGCGTCTCCCAATTCACAGATCTCTATAGGAATGTTCAAAGCGTAATTAGTAGAGAAAATATATTATGTAAAAAATCATTGTGTCTAATCAGAAGTTTGTGTCAACAAAAGTGTTCTAACCTTTTGTTTGATCTTATTTTTCTCCACTTGTGTGAGTACTTGTATGGCCTCTTTCAAATCCACATACAAATATGTTGCCCTTGCATGTCCTTTTTTTCAATGCTTTTTCTATCATGATTGAAGGTTATCTTAAATACATGTTTGCATGGTGGCAAGTAGAAGTTTTTCCCCCTTGTTCATGATTTTATTTCAACATATTTTGTATTATAGTGGCCAAATTATCTTTGTCTATCAACCCAGACATTTTAAGCTTGTCATAGCTATTCAAATGAAACCCAAATGTTTCACAAGAAGGAGAAAAAATATGTTTTGTCAATTCCATTTTACTACATATAAATTTATTGAAATTATCTGTAGGTCAATAAATAATTCCCTCTTCTCCATTCCATACTTTCAGTTGGAATTGAATGGTATCTTCAGGTTCATCTTTATCATAGCCAAGGATTATTCCAATCATAGAAGATTATTTTCTTGATGTAGTGCTAAACATGTATATATCTGCATGCATGTTTGTTAGACTAAACAATTCAAAATATAAATTAGTAAGAGGAATTTTGTTGCCACCATAAAATGGAATATGTTGAGGTGGGTTTAATTTTATGTTTAGTAGTTTAAACTATATTATATCCAAATACTCTTAAAGTGAGGCCTTCTTCTACCTTTTAAGTGTGTGAATTCCTTTTTCACCATAAGACATTCTATAAAACAATTGAAATGATTTAAATATAGATATTTTGTAAAATTCAAGTAGTATTTTGCATCATTTCACAAATTCTTTTGTCATTAAGTAGTGATTAACTATATGTCACAAAATTTTAATTCTAAACTATAATAAAAAATACATATTAAATCTTTGTAATATATAAATTAACTCACAGTTAAACTAATAAGGTATGACCAAACCAAAAATAAATCATATGTGCACTAGCCAATATAATATGATGGATAAAGGAATCCAAAAACATTTGTTTCAAAGGAAGAAAATAGGAGGAAGTATGTTTCTAATATGTGTCGAAACACCCACCAACATGAACCATAAAGGTACGTCCTAGGAGATACCTTTCAATCAAGAACACAAGAGAATATTTATTATGAGACATATCATAGGAGATACCTTTATGTTTACCATGATGGTATTACAAGTGTATTTCAAGGCCCTTAAAGGAATATCCTAGTAGACAGCTCAAAGGGTGGGATCATACATTCAAAGGGACATTGAATTTATCTCCCAATAGAATTTTAATTCACCCTGAAATTAGTATTGGTTGATAACTTGATAACTTGAAGGGTCTTCTAATACCTGGGAGACCTCACATCTTAGGTCCTCCTATGTACATGCTCTTTTCACCTAAATTTAGTTTAGTAATTTTCCATGTTACACTAATAGTTTTAGATCCAAATAATTAGCTTGTTGTACCTCTAAAATTTTCCTTTACCTTGATGGTTCTTCTAATATCTTCTAGATATCTATTATGAGATACCTTTAAGTTGCCCATGAAGCTATTATAAGTACCTAAAAGGAATCCCCAATTAGAGACCTTGAGATTGAACTTGGCCAGTGTTATTGAGGTTTGTAATATCTTCAAGGTATCTCCTAGGAGATACATTCAAGTTACCCATGAAAGAATATTATACTAGATATTGTTGATGCATACAATTACCACTCTCAATGAGTAGTTTCCTATGGAAAGATTTATAGATACATGATAAATTTGTGATTTGTGAAGCAACCTTTGGGATTTTAGAAGCCATCTCTTCAAATTAATCAAGAGGTGAAAAGGGGAAGAAGGAAATGCAAATAAAATAGAAACCAAACTAACAAATGTGATGCATTGAGATTATTTCAGTATTTATTCCTAAATTTTCATAAAATAGTTTGAACCATTAAAGCATTATACATAATTAAAGGAGCATATGCATGATTTTAAGACTAAAATATGAACAAGACTCAATACTATAGAAACAAAAAAAAAATAATAAACAAAAATGGATTTGACTTAATTTGACATAGAACAACGCATCCTCTTCATTGTTGGGTGGAGAACAGAATACAAAAGGCCAAAAGGCACATTATACAATATTCAATCCTTTTTGTGATGGGCACCTACTGAGGTCATGAAATGAAAATGAATAATGCATTTATTTCTATTTGAAAACTAACTTTTACAATCACTGCTCTTTGATAACAGTAATAGTAATTTATATTATCTAATGTTTGTGACCCTTTCCAAAATAAATGACACCTAAATAGATAGGCACAACAACCACATGAGGAAATGACACCTAGAATCTAGTAGTCACACTCTTGATGAGGTCATTACAACTAAGTGGGAAGCTTTGACTCATGAGTGCGATTGGTCTTCAAAATATTGGATATGGCATAACTATACCACGTCAATATTCCCATGATGCTTCGAAGAAGAGCTATGGTGACATATTTCTCCCTCTAAACTACCTCTAAAATTCATGTTAGAAATGGGGCCCACATTCCTCAACTAATGGTGAGCCTTTTATTTAAATAAGAACTCCTTTCTTTATCAAGGAGTACCATGACAACACATGTCATTAGAAGAAAAGACTGATACTTAGCCAAATAATAAAGAAGGGGAACCCAAGAAATAGGAGGTTGATATACCACCTACCAAAATTCACTAAGCATATCCATGACAAAAAGGCAAACTACCCCAAAACTTCAAAATGTTGATTACGATCCACAAAAACCTTAAGGTTGAACTTTCGTAGTGTTATTTAGGTTTATAATGGATTCAATGAGATAGCTTTTCAAATAGGTACAAGAGTGGATTTCTCCTTCAAGGTGTCTTTTAGGAACAACCTTTGGCCTAGACTCTAAGTTTTACTATATCAAACTTTCCCATATAGCTTGATTATGTTTGTCTATGTGTGTACAACACCTAATCCCAACAAACATTGGTTCAAAAAATACTTATTCACAAAGAATCAATCTTCAAAGGTAGATATTGAGACCAAAGGGACATTATTTTCTTCTTTACCCTTCCCCCTAATTTGGAAACTTCTCATAGTGAAACTTTTTAAAGGAGATAATTTCAAGACACCCATTAAGATACCTTAATGTTACCCTCAAGGAGATAATTTCAAGACACCCATTAATGTATTATAAGGCACTTGAAGGAGTCTCCTAGTAGATACCTCGAGGTTGAACATGCCCATCCTTATTGTGGTGTAGAAAGGATTCATTGAGTAAATAGGTGTTTCAATTAAAGAAGGTAGTTAAAAATAAATTAATTTTTGTGTATAAGTTCTTCTCTAGATATTCTCAATGGGTAAAGGTATCTTAATTCCAAGATCAAATGTTAAACCCATCCAAATTGTAGACCTCAAAAGATCATCAAGAGAGAATTGAACAATGAAAGTCCGTCATTGCATCAATTTTTATTGAACAAGAATTACACTCAAGAGCTTTGCCATACCTTCAAGGAATTAAAAGGCCCTTAAAAGGAATATCTTAGGAGATAATTCAGACAGTGGTGTCATACATTGAAATGAATGTTGAAAGTATCTCTTAGGAAACACCTTCAACATGTACATGAGGGGAATTTTCCTTGATCCTGAAATAACTACTAGGTGATAACATAAAGGACCCTTTTGGGACATAGTTTTATTCAGAGGAATTGTATTCAAGATTTGGTTTTTAGACATTTCAATCAGGCCCTATTATTAGATTTTGGTCTTCAGGATTTTTGTTCAGACATTTGGTCTAATGGATTTTGGTATTCAAAATTTTTATTTAGGACTTTTGATCTTCAGACCTTTTCCTTAAGAGTTTTAGCATTAGACATTTTGTGTGAAAAAATGTTCTGAATGACTTATCTTTTATCGATGATTTTTATCTTTGGATTTTTTATATCATAATTTATTTTTAAAATTTTTATTTGGATATTTTTTAGGCTTAGTCACAATAAAAAATTGATTCCTAATTATCGAGTATTGAAAACTTGTTATAGTTGGCCAATAAATCAAAACACTTCTCGATACTTCTTAAAGATACCCACCAACTAAACAAACTAGATTTGAACTATGTAGAAAGTATGAAACATGTCAATGTTGGGAATTTATAATGGATGAACTAGAAATGAATGTTAAAATCTATATACATAATTTATGGATGACCTATCTTCATTACTCTCAAACGAATCCAAACTTGATTGTTATCCCACATAGTAAATTCCCTGGTTATGTGTGAGACTATTGCAAGTAGACAAGAGACTAGAAGAAAGGATAATTTTTCATAGAGAACGTAAAAAAACTATAATCACTACACATAATTACAATGGCATCTTCATCTAAGGCATTAAGGGGATCAATTTTACCATCACCATTTTCTATTAAGGACTCGACCAAATTCTAGGACATAGTTTATGATGCCACCATTTTTGACAATAGGTATGGCAACTAATTTGAATTATGGGATGTTGATTATGTTGACATATTTTCACTAGATGCAAATCTAGTTCCCTTAGAGATAATATTCATCATAGACTTGTTAGCACTTAGAGATAGGTATTGCACTCAGTTACGACCAAGACTAAGGTGATGTCATGCATCAACCTTGACTGAGACTTATTATTTATAGGCAAGGTTATGCATGATGATTATATGCACTATATGGGTAGCCAAATATTTCTGTCATGAATATCTAAAAAATATTTTTAGAGGTATTTGTCACTACAAGCACTAAATGCTTATTTTGACAAACATAGGCTAGTTTCATGGAATCATGATGATACTGTGGAAAAGATATTAAATTCATGGTTTCTCCCCAAATAAATGTTGACATACAAAGGAAATAATACCACTCCAATTAATATGTTTAGGATGGGAGTGCAAATTGGCATGGCACTGCTCAACAATATCTACATAATACCCATCATTCATTTCCTCAATTTGGACTAGGTGCCATTGTTACATATGATGTTGACCAGTGATGCATTATTTGACCTAGGTGAAATTATAAGATACAAGATGAGAGATAAGATAATTCATAAGGATAAATGTCCCACTCTAGTGGGACACTTCTATATGATGTCATATATTTTTGTTGTTATAATGAACATAGTTTATAATGTCCTCAATGATTTATGGAGCCTAGCCACTGATTGTATGAAAAATAGCATTTGAAATAATTTATAATTTATGCATATAAATTCTTATACAAATAATATGGTGATGGTTTTATAGGATGTTTATCCTTAAGTCTAGAAGGCGGTCCATGGGTCTCCAATGTTGAGAATGAGAGAAAGCATCATGAAGACACTAGTTGGAAGAGGTGATTATTTTCTGTATCTTGACTACACTAGTATCATGATCAACAGGTACAGGGTTCATCCTTTGATCCTTCCAAAATGTGTACCTAATAAATTGGCTAATAAATAAATTACTTTCCATCTCTAGTGGAGTATTGAGGAGAACTTGCTCAAAAATAATAAGAGCATGGTCTATGGGCACCATATGGTCATTGGTAGGATGTTATACATAATGAGAAATTAGTTTGGAGATGTGGGTGGAAAAATAAAGAGTTATCATTTTACCATAGTACAAAATAGGGATTGGGATCCTTAAAACTACATCCAAAAACACATTCAAGACCTTAGTATCCCATACCAACACATCCATTATGATTATGAATTTTTATTAATAAAGGCACAAAATGATGATGAGGTCTTGAAAAGGGAAATAGTTACTAGTTTGAATGAGGATCACTTAAGTGTGATTAAATAAGAATGTTCAATCACTATGAAGTAATTACCTAATAGAATGTACATCTTTCCAGGAGGGACATCCTTAGACTTTTAGAAGGACCAACCCATATAGCAGTCCAAGGAAGAAGGAGATCCATCATAAAAGATTCCATTAAAGTTGAAGGTTGTCAAGTAGGAACTAGGAGTAAGTGGACTTGATCCTAGGAGAGCTCCAAGAGACCCCATTATTCTACATTCATCTAATGAGGAAGTGAAATCAAAAGATCCCCTATCTACCATTGTAGTTTACATTCATGTGGCTACCCCCTAGGAATAAGAGTCTACATCTTTACGAGTAACCATACAGAAAGTAACTACCTCAATTCGGCATGGCTCCTCTTCATAGCTTAAGACTATTATTTATTACAAAATGAATCCTAGGACCCCCCTATAGGTAGTCCTACAATAGATAAATCTCAAAGCTTACCATAAATGCTCCAATAAGTAATAGTGGAGGAAGAAGAAGAAGATTATGATGAAGAAACAAAGTCAGAGAAAGCACCATATGTGGAAGACACAATAGGTAAAAATGTTTTATCTATAGAGACTACCTCCTTTCTATTTTTTTCTATTCCTATTTTTACATCTATGGTAATTTCATTAGTGTATAAAACTCTCAAGGTGGAATTTTTTACTTCTAACCCTGATGATCCATTAACCACCTCCTCTTTATTGCATTTTCCTCTACTCACCCCAAGAACTAAGATGGATACTACCACTTTTGATCTACCTTCCACTATTTTTGATCCATCTTTCACCACCATGCCATCCACTTCCATCATGGCCACTTATATTATTCCTTTTGGCACTACCATAGTCAGATCATTGAAAATTAAAAGGTCATCCACAAAGATCAAAATAGGCATGGCCATTCCCTAACTCAATGTCTCAACCACCCAAATCACTCTCCCCATGCCATCTACAACTCTATCTAAATAATCCATTATCATTATCTCAATCAAGGTAAAGAAGACAAAGACATAGGTTATCATAATCCATATACTCCCCTAATATGGAGGTTTGGATTGCTCTAAGATAGTTTGGCCTAACTTTCTTGACAAAATTGTTAAGGCAATAAAGGAGCAACAACTAGTTGAGGATGTTGAAGAAGAAGTTGTGGTCAAAACCACAAAAGAGATAGACCTCTATCAATTGAAAATTCTATCATACGATAGTTATTTAATGGCTAAGACATCTCAATTACCTAGCTTCAAAAACAAAAAGATCCCATATATTACAACTTTATTTGACAAGCTATCCGAGAGTATTTAAAGGGTAACGAAGAGTAAGATGGAAGATGATGCTAGTAGGGAAATAATTTTTTAAGAGAGATAAGATGTGTTTTCTTTGACCCAAATAAAAATTAGATAATTAGGTCAATCCCACTATAATGAATAATTCAAATCTTTGGCTGAAGGGTAATCCATGAAGGCATAGAGCTAGCTCAACAAGAACTAGAGGTAGAATTTGAGAAAATAAAATAAAAATAGACGATAGTTCATATCTTAGGTGAAATTGAAGGTGAGATCAAATAGGTTGCATCAAAGTGATATAATTATTTGGAGGCATTAGATTTTATGCAAGCTGAATTATCCCCCCATGTTGCCAATACTCACAAATTATTTAATTCTTTAACATCCGATGAGAATAAATTAAATTTGTTAATTGTTTACACAACTAATAAATCTTATATCCACCTAGATCTCATGATAGCATTAATGGAATTTAATGTATTCACTATAGTGGTCATCATGATAGAATATTCCAAGGAATGAGTGACATCACCTGGGGCTTTGGTAACCAAATATGAAGAGGAGGGCCTCAGTATAAAATTTTTGAATGATTTGAAGTTGTCTAAAGTAAAGCATGTTACAAAGAAGTTGATCAATAAGATGAACATTGATAAACTTATGCAAGAGGCTTCATAATTTTTTTTTAAAAAAAATGTGCAAGTACTACGAATGGAGGACATATAATCGAAGTTGAGTTTTGCTAGGAAGAAGGTGAGTGATGTTCAGATCTTGAATATCATCTTCTAGATGACTAAAGTAAAGCATGCAAAGTTAATGAGATAGATCATAAGGCTGCATATACCCCCTCTTTTGAATTTGCACATAATTCAGTAGTAAAATGATGTATCGAATAAATGGTGGCTCAAGATAGAGGCAAAGAAGAAGAAGACTCAACCTACCACTTCCAGTTCTAAGTCAACATCTAGAGTTAGAACACCAAGTAATGTCCATGTAGCGATCCAAACATCAACATCGCCATGAAGGGCCAAGTCTTTCGATGTACATTTCTATAACAATTTATATTTATATATTTATAGTTTTCTTATAGTTCAAATCATATTCTAAAGTTGCCTATTCATTTTTGTAAACATTCACATGTTGCATGATTTTTGTAATGGCTAACTTATGTTATTAACAACTGTAAGATAACTCTATATGGTTTTTTCCATATTTATAACTAAATATATAGCTATGACATGTAATATATATTACATTTACTTTGAGGATGAGGTGGCCCCTTCCCCAAGTCTATTTAAACATATGTAACACATAGTTTTGAAGTGTCAAAGAATTTTCAGTTCATAGGAGCAGGAGCAATTTTGATTATCAACTCATGTGTTTGTATATTTTATTTCCAATATTTGCGTATTTAGGCTTATTTTTTTCTTTGTATGATTTAATAACTCTTAGTGTGCAAAATTTTCTAATGAGTTCTTTCTTTTCTTCGTTCATATGCTAGTCTTATATGTGTAGCACACATTGATATGTATGACAATGCCCTTCCAAATATATACTAGAAGTTTAATTGGAGGACATTGTAATACTTTTATGGATATCTTGAAATAATTACAAGGCCCTTGATAGAATATCCTAAGAGATACTTCAAAGGTAATTTTCATACATTAAAGGTAATGTTGAAAGTATATTGTAACAAACACCTTCAACATGAACAAGTGGAATTTACCTTCATGTGGAAGGCACTACTGGGTGATATTTTGAAATCTCTTCTAATAAATTTAAGGTGTATCCTATGAGATACCTTTAAAAAATGAACCAGATTGTATTCACCCTTCAAGATGTCTCCTAAGAGATAGATTTCAAACAGGAACAAGAGTAGAATTGTCCTTCGAGGAACAAATGCAATTTTCCTTTACATGAAAAGCAATACTGGCTGATATTTTGAAGGATCTTATAATACCTTCAACATATCTTTTAATAGATACCTTTTAAATAAGCACAATATTAGATTTATAGTTCAAGTTATCTCCTAGGAAATACCTTTCAAACAAGCAAAAGGGTGGATGTTTCCTTCAAAGAACAAATGTAATTTTCCTTTAGATGGAAGGAACTATTGGTAGTTATATAATCAAGTGGTAGTTGGATAAATAACTAAAGCCCTGAGTCTTTCAGAACATAAAATTAAGTGTATTACTTTCCCCTTATTCCCCATTAACGTGAGGAGCACATTAAGTGCATCAACAAGTGGAATTTCCTATTTTAGCACTACTGGGTGATATTTTGAATGCCGTTATAATAAATTCAATTTGTCTCCTAGGAGATACATTTCAAACATACACAAGATTGAATTTTGATAAGGTAAGGAAGTTAGATTGGAAGAATTGTTTAGCCTCTAAGAAGAAAGAGAGCAAGTGAGTAACACAAAGGTCACCCAATAATAAGAAGTCAAGTGATGGTTTGATAAGAGATCATCATATCTAGCCTTTAAGCTAAGACACTTGGTCCTCAAATATGACCAAAGGGCCATAAAAACATGCCAACATGTAAAGTTTGATTCCCTATGGAAGGGGTCATTTCACATCATTGGAGATAGACAAGGTAATGCATTTGAGTTGGAAGAAAAAAAAGGTAATGTGTTAAGGATTCTAGTAAATGGAATTAACTTGAAACACTTCAACTAATTTACTGGACTTCTCCTTATATAGAGTTAGTTAGTTTCCTTTCTTTTTTATTATTTATCTTTGTTCATTCATTTTATTTTATTTTATATTTTTTCCTTTTAAATAAGTGTCATTGGCACAAGTTCTTATTGTTCTATACTAGGCATCCATACCTTGGCTTATTGATAGATGATTATCTACCCCACTCCTATTACAATTAATATCCAGGCACTCCATATTGTATGATTCCCCATAAGGGTCATCAAAAATCACTCATGAGACACTCTTTCAGTGTGTGTGCCACCTATCATATTTATGGGCACCCAATTACAAAAAGGTTGCATAATGATCATGTTAGAAGTATGGGTCTATAAATACCTCTCTCGTCATGTCGAACACTTAAACATCTTAACAATTTCCAAGTGAACTGAGCATATTCATCAAATCATTTTGAGCCAAGAATTACAAAAATTATGAGAAATGTTGATATCTATTGCCTTCCTTAATAACAGAGGGAGAATTTTTGAAAAGGGTTGTAAAAAGGAAACTTTTACATATTTATCTAGTGGTAGAAGATATTTGAGAAAAAAAAGAACCCAATAATTAGGTGGTAATGAATACCCTTCAACACCACTTATTGGGAGTAAATCTTATGCTTCCATGCTCATGCAACTAAATCCTAATGTACCAAATGTCAAAAGCATCCCCAAAGGGTGATGTAGGTACCCCTCATTGGTCCTTGATTATGAAGATGAAATATTCAATCCTAAATTGGCCAAAAATGCAAAAATCTTGAGGGAAGGTACCCATGTTGTATGATCAAGAAGGTTTAAGACAATGATTCTGAATCATTTGTGCATAGGATTTGGAGCTCCACACTGACTCAATATATGGTGCCTCTTGTGCACTCGTACCCTAAAATTCTTGCCTCATGTGTAGAAATATATGACACCAACACTACAATTATTATAGGTAACCACCTAAGAGTGTACATCATTGTTGATGAAATAAGGCAGGCGATATGACTATAAAGTGACCCCATCACTGATGTTTTTAGTATAGAGATATTATAGAATGTTTGGGACACCCCTACCCATAATCTAGAGTTCCACAATTTAGTCATAAAAAATAGTTACAAAAAATTCATCCTCTACTAATCACTCTCAAAGGATTTAAAACATAGGATGTGAAGGATACCCTTTATATTTTTTCATTCATATTTAGGATGGAATTGGATGCTGACATACAAGATTTCCAATTGGGTGCAGTGTCCATTTTGAAGATAGTAATCAAAGAAAAAGCTCACAAGATGGACTTTTTAGGTGCCATTATCATCACCATTCACATTAAGCTGGTGATTTTATCATCACATAATACCTTTAGGTATTCCTCATTCCTCCTCTACCTAATTATCTACCATAACTCTAGGTTCTTCTCTTAATTTTTAACTTCAACACCATTGAAATGGGCAACCATCAAAACATGGTGATCCGTGTCTCTTTGTGGACTCACATATTTTTGATCACATAATATTTATAAAAAATTTCACAATTATTTATATCTCTAGTCTTCATCAAGCTTATTCAGGAACCCATCATTTCCATAATGACAGATAACAAGAGGTCATGGCTCACTAGTAGTAGAACTCCAACTGACTAGTTTTTTGGGTCCAATTTCACATTTATCGATGTCCATGGATTCATGGAGGAGACCTTATAAATCTCATTCCTACTCATAGATAGGACCCTAGATCTAGAATAAGCTCATCAACTCAATGTGATGGACTCAATTTATGGTGTATTCCATAAAAATAAGGCTATCCATGACACCCCATTTACAAAGGGAGGCATAACAATGGTGAAAAGATCAAAGGGGCACCTACTAAAGATCAAGATATTAGAGCTAGGCCTTAACCAAATCAATCACTAGTAGAACTATGATTTTATTTCTCACGTAGTCTCTATGAAAACTACTACTCTATTCACTCATAAGCCTCAACCATAGCTCAAAGATCAAAGGTCACTACTAGTTAAAGATGCAAAATATTATGTGGATTTATCTAAGATCTTGGGCACCTAAAAGATAAGTGAGTTATTTTATATAGTGGTCCAATATTTTGACCCCATGAAGAAAATTACATGGAGAATGAGAGTGTAGCTCATTCAAAGGGGCTAGGGCAATGAGAAGATAGATGGATATTTGGAATATAGGAAAGAAATCAATAAGTTGGGGCGAAAATATGAAGATGTGGACATAGATGAGGAATTCATTAAATTATGCGATGATCACCATGCGATAGAGGCCCTTGTAGAATAAGAATCCTACATCAAAGAATCAAAAGAAGAGGAGTACACCCCATCAAAAGAGGAAGAGGACACCCATTCAAAGGAAGAGGAAGAAGTTGAAGTGATGTAGAGGACCATGACCTATGTGCCTCCCATATATCCATACCTAACCACCCAATAGTGGTAGTAGGTTTCTTTAGGGAAACTCAAGGTAGAGCCATCATAAACTAGCTCTGACGCATAAGCTTCCAACCCTCCACTGAATCCCACATAAAATAAGGTGAACTTTTCTCACCCCTTTATTTCCACTTATACTACTAACTCCACTGCATCTTCACCTTATATAATTTCCACTAAGATGGGACCACTTTCCACTGGCCAACCAATCACCTCCCTTACACCTTTTCTCACTCCCCCTCACTCATCCACCACATCAACAGTCATAATGGTGCAATTCCCACCACTCCTCTTTGTATCCTCCTAACTTTCTCTCCTTCTACCCTTAACCTTCACCCACTCACCCTTAGGGAATAATCTCCACTACTTCATATAAAAGTGTGACCATTCATTTTGATCTACCCCAGCGATTCCCCTTTGTGGAGGAAAATATTCAATCACCAGAGCAGTAATATCGACAATTAGAAACTCTAAGAAAAGGTCAAGAGGCCTAGATAGAGAAAATAAGAAGAAGATAACTAACACCATAATGGTACCTCCTATGTGATCTTTCTTTGACCTAATCCATTAATCTTCAATGATTTCACACATGGCATGCCAAATAGTCAAGTCCTAAGTATAGATGCAACCAAGGGACTACTGGATACACACCATCAACCTCAACTTTAGATAGGTTAGACCGAATTATAGTGTAAAATTAATGGAGGAAACACAAAATTCCATCACTATAGACTATATCAAGGTAGGATGTCATTTGTAGAAGAAAAATATGGAACTCATCAGGATGAATAGAATTGTCGACCACCTAAACATAGAGGCCAAGTATAAAGATGCAGAGTTCACTAAAATAAGGTCCAACCTACAAAGTTGCATTATGAATGAGAGCTTCTAGGATGAAGTTATCTAAAGGTCCCAATTGAAAATTTAAGTGATTGAATTAGAGACCAAGATATATGACATGAGTAAGGATAAGTATGCCATAGATAATAAGATGCAAGAGAAATAACTAGAGCTCGTGAAAATTGATAAGAGTCTCTTAGAATCTATGGGTATATAGATATAATTTTAATAATAGATGTAATAACAATCCCTATCCAAGGACCAAGAAATAAAATAACTAAATAATGGCCTCACTTCCCACTCCCAAGATATAGGTGTCCTAACTATGGTTCAACAATTATATGTATCCTATTAGGTGATTATTAAAATCACGAACATAAAATTAAATCTAGTGCTTGGGTTCATAATTGACTCATAGTGGTTGAGATAATAAATGAGTACATCCATAGACCATGCTCTCACATTCATGTCCCTAAATGTTCAATAATCATACTACCTTGTTGAAAAGATTTATAGCATGATGGATGGGATACTTCAAGTAGTTGGGTTGGCCAATAAAAGGAAAGTGATGACTAAGATGAATGAATTTATTATTTGTAATAAGGAAACATCAAAATACAAGGCATCTTAAGATGCCTTAAATGAAAAATTCCAATATATGAATGGGTGCATTGATTAGCTGGTCCATTTGGGACTCCCCTCTCCATTCCTTGCTAGAAACACCATCCTTCAAGAAGATAAAATAAATAAGCTACTGGGGAAGAAGTAGAATAACCAAAATATATTTATGTCTCTCAATCAAGCACCAAGTGTCTTTGAGGTGGAGACAATATTATATTTTATTACCTAACTAAAATATTATATTCTAATAGGAGTATAAGGCTTGAATAACATCTCCTTCAAGGAAATTATCTATGTGGATAGAGCCTTCGAATCTCTGAAGAAAAATACTTAGCCCATGGAGGAGGTGTGGATGCATTTGAAGGCTACTCTTCTAAGGTTATAAATTTAGTGGGACTCATCCATTTTGTAACTTTTCCTCAACTAATCTATGAAACCAAAAATTTTGGGTTCTTTTATAAACAAGTGGATTCCCCTTCAAGTCACCAAGAACTATGGATTGTAATCCACATTTTGAAGTTTTAGGATAGTTATCTTTTATTATGGATAATCTTGGCATGTTTGGTAGATGCTATATTGGCCTCATCTTTCCCAAGTACCTTTTATTATTCTTAATTGGTCTCAGCTCATCCTACTTCTACCATATGGCATCATGACAACCATTTTTTATGAAAATATTCCCAACTCACCTAACAATAGTACCAAATTGACACATGGGGACATAATGTTTGAATTCAGATCCATGTTAACACCTCACTTATCCTAAGGGACATGGACATCATAAGGTTTTGTAATTGTACCATATCTATGATTCTAAAGACAAAATACACTCATGAGTTTGATTTCCCTACTTAGTTGCAACAACCCCATCATGGCTTGAAGTGCCTAGTTCCAAGTTTCTTTCTATCAAGAGGCTATTGCACCTATATAATTAGGGCTCTTTCCTTTGGAAATTATTTGATCTTAGATAGTTATTCTGGACTAGAATAACCATTGTAATAGTTAGTTTTAGAATAGAAGTATCAACAATTATTTATTTTCATTTCACGACCTTAATAGGTCTCTTTTATAAGAAGGTTGAATATTGTATATTGTGCTATTTGGGCATTTTTATGGTATTTTTCTACCCATATTGTATAATATATATTTTTATATGTCAAATTAGGTAAGATGTATTGTTGTCTATTGTTTCTTTATTTTGATTTTATAGTATTGGTTCTTATCTATTGTTTCAAGGAATAAGTACAATTTTCCTTTATATGGAAGTCACTAATGGGTGATATTTTTAAGGCATTTATAATACCTTTAAGTTATCTTTTAGAATATACCTTTCAAATATGCACAAGAGTTGATTTCTCTTTCAAAAAACAAGTGGAAATTTCCTTTACATTGAAGGCACTTCTAGGTGATATTTTGAAGGTCCCTATAGTACCTTAAATGTATCTCATAGGAGTACCTTTAAAACATTCACAATAGTGTATTTCCTCTTCAATATATCTCCTAGGAGATACATTTCAAATAGGGAAAATAGTGGATTTCTCTTTCATCGAACAAGTGAAATTTTCCTTTACATAAAAGGCACTACTAGGTATACTTTTAAGGCCCTTATAATACATGAAATGAATCTCCAAGGAGATACCTCTAAAAAATTCACAAGAGTGTATTTCCCCTTCAAGGTATCTCCTAGGGGATACCTTTCAAACAAGCACAAGAGTGGATTTATCCTTCAAGGAAGAAGTAGAATTTTTATTTAGATAGAAGGCACTACTGTGTGATATTTTGAAGGGCCATCTAATAAATTCAATGTATCACCTAGGAGATACCTTTCAAACATGCACAATAATGTATTTACCCTTCAAGGTACCTCTTATTAGATATATTTCAAATAGGCAGAAGAGTGGATTTCTCATTCAAGGAAAAGTGGAATATTCCTTTACATGCAAGGCACTATTGGGTGATATTTTGAAGGCCCTTGTAATACCATCAATTTATTTCCTATGAAATATCTTTCAAACATGAATAAGATTGGATATTCCCTTCAAGTAATCTCCAAGGATATACCTTTTAGATAGGCACAATAGTGGATTTCTCTTTCAAGGAACAAGTGGAATTTTCCTTTACATGGAAGGCAATATTAGGTGATGTTCTGAAGGCCATTGTAATACCTTCAAGGTATCTCATAGGAAATACCTTTCAAACATGAAAAAGAGTGTATTTACCCATCAAGGTATTTCATAGGAGATACTTTTTAAATAGGCACAAGAGTGGATTTCTCCTTCAAGGAACAAATGGAATTTTCCTTTACATAGAAGGCACCACTAGGTGATATTTTGAAGGCCCCTATAATTCCTTTAATATATCTCCCAAGGTAAAACATCCATAAGAGTGGATTTCCCCATCAAGGTATATTTTAGGAGATACATTTAAAATAGGTACAAGAGTGGATTTCTCCTTCAATGAATAATTGTAATTTCCATTTACATGGAAGGCACTATTTGGTGATATTTTAAAGGTGCTTGTAATGCCTTTAAGATATCTCCTAGGAGATACCTTTCAAATAGGCACAAGAGTGGATCTCCTAGGAGATACCTTTCAAATAGGTAGAAGAGTGGATTTCTCCTTTAAGAAATAAGTAGAATTTTCCTTTACACGAAAGGCACTACAAGATAATATTTTGAAGGCTATTGTAATACCTTCAAGTTATCTCATAGGAGATACCTTTCATATATGTATACAAGTTGATTTTCCCTTCAAGGTGTCCCCTAGGAAATACCTTTCAAATAGACACAGGATTGGATTTTTGCTTCAAGGAATAAGTGGAAATTTCCTTTACACAGAAGGCACTACTAGGTGATATTTTGAACACCCTCGTAATACTTTCAAGGTATCTCCTAGGAGATATCTTTCAAAAATGCATAAGAATGGATTTTCCCTTCAAGGTATCAGAATTAAAAGGCAACAATTGATATATCTCTATGAATTGTGGATTGCCACGTTGTGATAAATAGATGAGTCATCATGAAAAGTTACATTTTGAGAATCCGTGAGTTAATCAAAAGGTGCCATGTCTCTATATTTTAAGCCAACTAGGCATCTTAGTCATATTCGGTTCACATTAGTACTTAGCTATATTTGAGGTGGAAACCACATGTATAAAGGTGGTAATATATATATATATATATATATATATATATATATATATATATATATATATATATATATAAATCTAAAATTTATGGTAAATAAAATTCAAATTAAATTTAAATTTTATTTTGCTAAAAATAATTGCTAAAATCAATAGTTCTAAGTTTGAAAATCTTTCCATTAATACAACATGAACCAACATCACCATCAACATTACATTAATCAAACTTACCAAAAATTAATTTTGTGCATTCATCCAAAATTAAGACAATATACAATCTCATTAATCAAATTTTGAAATTGATGTCCAAAGCAAGAATGTATAGAACCACCATGTCAAAACAAGTACCATTTCTCTATTCATATGGGATAAACATAGTCTTATGAGATACCATTTTTAATACCCTTACATTGGACATGGATGAAAAACATTGCAATGGCTTATTCTATCATGTGGAGAGGTTTCCTCCCTAGACATGTACCTTTAAAGGTCTAACTCTAGATTAGCCATTTCTTCTATCAATAGAACCCCCAAGTGGTATTTTAGATAAGATATATATTAAGAAAATGTAATTCGCTAAAAATATATACAAACAACACCACACACACACACACACACACACACGTGTGTGTGTGTGTGTTTGTGTGTGTGTGTGTGTGTGTGTGTGTGTGTGTGTGTGTGTGTGTGTGTGTGTGTGTGTGTGTGTGTGTGTGTGTGTGTGTGTGTGTGTGTGTGTGTGTGTGTGTGTGTGTGTGTGTGTGTGTGTGTGTGTGTAAACAAATTCTGAATTGTCTATAATTTTGATCTGAAGTCTGAAAGTTTAACTCCGAAGACTAGTGACTTGGCACTGAAGACTGATAGCTATGCTCCTTGGATGAAAAATTATGAATGGGAATAATCCACCTCCATCATTAATAATCAAGATAATGCCACTAAACCAACAATGTCATAATCCATAATTTTATGTGATGTTGTTTTCAAAATATCTCCACTAGATTTGACATGATGATATTTTCAAAATATTTCTTGTAATACATTTGATGTGATAATGTTTCCAAATAGTCTTTTCAAACAAGATTGATGTAATTATGTTTTGAATAGAGGGTGTTTCAAAAATATTTGCTATGACACATAATTAATTGTGATTATTGCTCTCAGTACTACCAATAATTACCTTTATAACACATCGTTAGTACTTGACTGAATAAATAAACTTCCCATTATATCTCTCATGCTCCAAAAAGACATCCATAACTGCCATCATCATTCTTCTCATAATCACATCACATAACCTAATTTGTTATTCACTTTTGCATTATCACTGCAATTAATTACTATGTTGCATCTCTAACTTCTTTCTTCCCATATTCCATATGCAAATTCAAGATCAGTGTTTATATGGTATAGTCAAAATTGTAATTACATAGTGCTTGCTTTGAAGATGGCTTGGAGAAATTAAGAAAAGTGAACCATAATCCTTTGATGCATTGCTACAAGATGAAGTAGCCAGGGATGTCTTTAAAACAACAGGTTGGTTAAGTTTATTGAAAATGTTTTAGGGATTTCATGAATAAATTATGCAATAATTCTATGATAATTTTGAAGTAGATCATGATACTATCAAAGGGAATAACACTCCATTAAATCCATCTTTAATCAGTGCTCTATCTAGGATTCCTGAGGATGGATTAGTTGGAATTGAAAAGATCAATATTTTTGATTTGCTTCATATTTTTGATGATGGAAATAAGTTACACCAATGACTGGCCAAATCCCCCCAAGGAGTGGCCAAGGGAATTCTAAGAGAAAGTCTTCCTCAAACTTGGTAAAATATTATTTTTTGGATGATGAAATATATCACTTATGATGGTGAGTTTACAATAGTAGGTGGAGATGTTGTGAGACTCCACTTAAGGAAAATATATGTTTGAGAAGAATAGAGGATAAATATTCCCCCTTTCCTTCATAATTCTCTCATTAATGTTTCTTAGAAGATAAGATAAGGTACTATGTCTACCCACCATCATGGGCTGGTCACACTCATTTATCACCATTATTTACTTAGTAAACCAAGGGGTAAAAAAGCTTGGTCATCTTTCCTACAAATTTTTTCTCTAGTTTCTTCCAATACAATCCGGATTGAATAACCCGTAGTTCAAATTGTAGAGTGACCATCTCCACCACCATTGGTTTTGAAGATATTGTGTCAAAGATGAAAGACACAAATGGGCCTTTATTAATACACCCATCATCCTCATCCAACTAAACTCCATCACATTCAATAACTTATCTTAAATGAAGAATAAGAAGAGGGTGTGCAAGCCACAAAAGAATTTATATTTAGAAAGGGGACCCTAGCATAAGAAGTTATACCTTACGAAACCCAACATCATGTGCCTTTTGTTGTTGTGAAGGGTAAGACACCCTTGATTGAATAAGATCCATCTTCTCCATATTATATCAATGAATAATACTAATCGTAGTATGCCATATTTTTATCATGCCATGAGGAAATAATTATATTATAATAAAGAGAGTTAGATATTCTCTTTTCAACTTTGAAAGGTAAGGACATGATGATTTCTAATTTGAAACAAAGGTGTGAAGAATAGGTTACTAGAGTTAGTGAACAAGAAATAATTATTAAAATAATATAAGCTAAATAGACTAGGATCCACAATGTAATGTTTTCATAGACCCAATAATTGATTAATTTACAGAATTATCTTACTATCACAAACACTCAGGTTACTAATTTGTAAAATGCCAATGTTGATAAGCATAATCTAATTAATAATCTAAGCGAAAGTATTTTTGATATAAATACAATGATTTCCCAACATACTAATAGAATAGTAGATCTCCCTACTTTGAATTATAATTTATAGTCCTCTATTTAGGCCATGTAAATAGAAACATGAGAGATTACAATTCAGACAAAGGGTCCAATAAGAGTTGGTCCCTCTTTCCTAGTTTCAATACATGCAATCATCTTTATATGGTATATCATCCCAAAGAAAATTAAAAAATTGAAGGATAAAAATGCCAAACTTAATGAGGAATCTCATAAGAAATTGGTAGTATCCCAACTATAATTGTAGAAAGCATAGGCTTCTATATAGTACATTTATGTTATTTCTGAGAAACTATTAGCTTGCAGACAACCTTCATCAATTTATTTTATTTTCTTACATGATTATTTTTATAAGTGATAGATTAATTTAATTTACCTTCATTTTTCACATATCATTGAAGATGAGCATGTATTATAGACATTTTTCTAAAGAGAAATGAAGAAAAATAAGATGCCATGTGTGAGTTCTATACATTCAATTTCTTGTTAAGATATCAATCGGGTTTTATAATAAATTTATTTGTTGAAGAGACACAATTGTGTCTTTATCTCCACTTTAAGGAACCAATTATAATGATAATAGTCCAATATTATATTTCTAAAATTACAAATCACCACTAGGTTATGAATGAGACCACAATTTCTAGAAGCAAAGAAACTTATTTCTTCTTTTTAACCCCTGTATCATATGTATATGAAGAACAAGTACCATGATCTATTGAGATATAATAGTTATAATTTTAGAGATTTCGTAAACAACCACTATGAAAATGGTTTCAATACAAGTCTGTTTAGGTGGGAGACATTACCTATTAAGTTAAAGCAAGTGGAAGTCTCAGCCACACTGATATTAAATGGAGTGTAAGAAGAGATAAAGTAGTTTACCAGATAATCACTTAAATATTAGAGGAAAGAGGTTTAGATATCTGGATTGGGATGAGGTTTATCCCTCCTATCATTCTATGTCCTCTATTTCCATGGTATTGTTATAATTATAAATCAAAAGTTGAATTTGAAGCTTGGGTATATACAATTTCCAGAGATCTTAGATTCTTGTCAATGGGACAGTATGATTGCGGACATCATTTTAAAGTTTATGATTTGTTTCAGAGGTTCTAATCATGAAATTTGTATCATGGATTAGTCATCTTACCTTTTATAAGAGGACTTGTAAAAGGTAATGTGTGGGGGATAAATGATGAGCATTTCATACATCTCATCATAGTTATATAAATTATCCATAAAGTGTTGAATTTTCTTAGATATTATAATATATTTAGTAGTTAAATTCTAATATAAGTAGGATATGAATGCAATTTTTTCTTTGTTGTATGTAATTTATTGCTGGTTTTTTACCTTGTTACTATGTCTAACTTGGATGAATAACACATTTTTTAGTACAAAAACACATCCCACAGATGGGGTAATTTTGATTACAATAACACATCCCAAAGATGGCATAATTTTGAATATAGAAACACATCTTAATTATGAGGTGATTTTGATAAGGCAACACAAAAATTTTATAACTCTTTTGGCTAGAATTTTGAAGATTCAACAACCAAGCTCTGAAGATTACAAAATCTAGAGACATTTCAAAGACACTCTGAAATTTATCCAAAGATTCTCTGAGTGTGCTTTGAAGACATAAACAAGATGCTCCAAAGGAGTCTATGAATGCCCTAAAGAGCTATATAGGGTGATCAGAATACCTATATCAGATGCTCCAAAGATATCTAGATGTACTCTGAAGACTACGAAAATTATGTGTAATACATGATTCTAAGTGAAATTAGGAGTATTTTACTTTAAAAAAATGAAAAAAAAATTAAAAATTAATTGGATTAAAATGATAGTTGACAACCAAAAAAATGAGTATCCATACAAATATTCATCCCCTACCTACTTCCCACCCCTCAAAAACTTCTTCTTAAACAATAGTTGCTCCTATTTTTAAGGTACATATATTTTATAAGCAATGTTTAATATATAATGATGCATGGGACCCCTCTACCCAAGAATATTAAAGCAAAATGGAAAAGTTCACCACCCCAAATGATAATACTAGGTATTATGCAATCATTCATTCATTAAATTTAGGGTGTGGATTGAGGAAAAATTTCACCACCCCAAAACATTATTTTTGAACTCATTCTAAAATGGAAACAATTAAACTCAAATAATAATAGCCTAGAATAGGCAAAAAATGAATTTTCAACTCAGTCTTAAATGGAAATAATTCACATTATCCTAAACAAAGCCAACAAATGAACAATCCAAGGAGATAGAGATAGGTTGGAACCATTGAAACCCTCTCACATCACATCACTCTTTTACTATGATTATTTTCTTGTAGTTAATAAACATATTTCTTTTTCACTCAAATTCACCATTTGGGTCCCTATTGAATACAATTAAGCACTAAACAATCTTAATCTCCACCATTTAATTATTTTGTCCATTTCATTATTTACTTAAAGCTAATAAAAATGTCTACCTTCCACTTTCCCCTCACATTCACCATTTAGGGTCCTTTTGAATATAATCAAGTGATAAACAATACTAATCTTCACCATTTCGTTGCCTTGGCCATTTCATTATTTTCTTATTGTTAATTAAAAAATGTTTGCTTTCCCCTAACATTCACCATTTGGGTCCCTATTGAATAGAAGTACATGTTAAATAATCCTAGTCTCTATCATTTCATTATCTCAACCATTTCATCATTTTCTTATATTTAATAAAAAAAATTACTTTCCCCTCACATTCATCATTTGGGTCCCTATTGAATACTAGTAAGCACTAAATAATCCTGATCTCTACCATTTCCTTATCTTAACCATTTCATTATTTACTTATAGTTAATAAAAAAATGTCTATTTTAAACTCATATTCACCATTTGGGTCCCTATTTAATACAAGTGCTAAACAATCCTAATATCCACCATTTCATTATCTCGATCGTTTCATAACAAAAATGTAAATCTATCCTAATCTTAGCGATTTCATAATTTAAAGTAGTAAACAATGAATAAAAGGGTAATGTCAGGGTAAATAAATCACACATTTTAGATACTATAAAAAAGACATTACATAGATTAAATACCTGATAAAAAGTACTTGTAAAAATGATAGTGGAAAATGGGGTCAACACTTCCACCACTAACAACACAGTTAACCTAATAGTCAATAAAAGAATTTTTTTTGCCCTTCTAAAGGGAAAGAGAAAAAATAAGAGAAAGTATTGGAAAGATAACAAGATAAACTTAACACTTATTTTGAAGCATGTGAGAATTTTTAATTCTACAATAATTTAAAATTTTATTTAAATATTCTTAACATATAAAATTATTTTTAAAAAATGTCTATATATTTAAAAATATTAAACATTTAAACAATATAATTATTAATAAAATATTTAAAGCTTTAGACATAGACGAAAATAAATAATAAACTCAAATAGTTTCTGATATAAAAATATTTACAAATTTTTATTGTTTATTCTAAATTATTCTAATTAAAAAAGTTTATATATATTTTTTCACTATGTTATGAGATTAAATAGTCTAATATGGATTTGACAACTTAATTTTTAGCCCCCATATAATACCTTTGAGATAATCTAATTCACCATTTAAAATAATTTTGAGAGCGAGTTTCCTTTCTTGAATTTACAAACTAATATTTAGAGATGAATTTGATGTCGAAATGGTAATTAAAATAAGTGACACAAAATCATACCTGGTAAATCAAAGACCTAGTTGGGAAAGGATTTTGTGGGCTTATCTAAATTATGATTATTTGAGGGCATAAGTAGTATACACCATACCAATCTATAAATATTAACTTTTCATTCATGATAACAAGTCTTGTGATATCTCAATGTAGAGTCAGGGTTAAACACTTTGGCCAACAACACAAGTGCTTCAACTTTGAAGCATAATATTGGGGTCAAAAATATGTGGCCAAATCACATCCATGTAAAATAAATTATTTGAACATGAAAGTCTAAGCCAAGCATCCTTGATCCTCTTGGAAAAAATATTTCAATACACGTATCATAAAAACTTCATTTATCAAGATTATAAAAATTATATTACTGATGAAACATAAGATTTAATTATATCTGTTAGGAAGATTTTTAAGGTAATTTTTACCATGAAATGGTACATTCCAATATGTATTCATATAAATTCACTTTCTCAATTTAACATCACTAATATTATTATTAGTCGACACTAATTCACTTATCTAATTTATCCCCTTTCATCCTGATAGTTTATCACCCCTTTTTAATTATTTGTCTAATCGATCCCTTCATTATTTTCCATCTAATAACCTTATCCATACCCATCAATCAATTAATTAATATCTTAAATCACCATTATATTATTCTGATCCCCATTTATCTATTATTTAGGAATTTTAAATTCCCATGGCCTACCTACCCACTTACAATAGCCTATTCCTAGGATCTCTTACACCCCTAGTCCCTAATCACCCACCTAATCCCTATATAATCACCTAACTAATCCTAATTAGTCCCTAAGAGTATTCTATAATTCTATAATGATCTTCCCCTCCTCTTTCTATTTAAACAACTCCATTCCTCCATTGGAACTAACTACAAGCCATCAAACAAATTCATGCCCAGCTATTAAATTGATCACGAGTCTCCATGCTAGTCTAATCCATCATCAACAGTCCATGATCATGCCAACATCATGTAAAAAAATTTATTCTAAGGTAATCAATCTAATCCTCTTATTCTCATATTCTATTTAATCATGATTTAGAGCATTTAGTTTTTGTATTAGAATATTGATTTGAATCATGAATTCATCTATTGCATTTAGTTCTAATGTATCTAGATATTACTTATTTAATTTTATGGTTGAGTAGATTTAGATTAATATAAAGTGGCACATCTCAAGATGATAAATGCCATTTTAAGCTACCTTAGAACACTTACTATATATATTACTTATATATATAGACTTTTCATTTATATATTGTATTTAAATGTAGATTTATATAATTTAGGGAATTTCATTATAATAATATAGAAACATTCTTATTTGAAAAGGTTTTCAAGGGAATTTTGATGATTAATTGGTACATCCCAAGATGATCAATTCCATTTTTAGCTACTGACTCATTTGGAAATTATTTCTATGATATTTTAATGATTGATTGGTCTATTATATAATGACCGAGATCATTTCCATCTATCGCAAGAACACTTTCAATTTATATAGTATGTCTATAAATATATCCACATATATTATGATATACTAGATTTGAATCCTTTTATATACATCTTAAGATATTAATATTTGTATATGAGATAAAATCTTATAAATCATTGTAAAGGAACCAAGGTGGGAATTTTTTACAATCCTCATTACAGATTATTAAAACATTGGAGGGAAAATTTTCTCTCATTGATAAGAACACCTAAAAGGCATCTAAATTATGTGTTTGATTCAAAATATGTCATGCATAACCCTCTTGCATTAGAGGTATCATTTCATCCCTTATCACCACACTTTGTGGCACTAAAATTTTTGCCAGATGAAAAATAACTAGGTGACCCTAAGCATGATTGAGAAATGAAACTTCTTTCATTAAACAAGATATTAAAGTTTGGGGCCAGTACATTAGCCTCATCCAATACATGAAACTTTAAGATCAATTCATTTTAAAATGTTAATCTGAATGAACCAAAATGTGATACCAATCAATTACTAAACATGATGGTAACATAATGAGTTATATTACAAAATGCATATCACAAAAAAATATACTAATTTCACAGAGTCTCTAGTTCTCTTATTATGAAGTTAGCTGAGTGTCAACTCAAATCTATCCTTACATCTATAAGTAAACCTTGAGCATATTTAGTCAATCCCCAACTTATATGAGTCCCAATAAATTACATTTGATGGGTCTCATATCATGTATTTTGGATGACATCCAAGGGATCAACAAAATTAGAAAATGTTCAATAATCCATTACAAGACGTACATTGAAAATTATATAAGCTAAAATATTGAAATAGGAGTAAAAATATCATCATGAAACTTTGAAACTAATGGTAATGATTTAAAAATAATAGGCTCTTGAATAATAAGTGGAATTTCATCCACATTTTTTTAATATGTAACATAAGCAAATTATATAATAGTGATTTGACTCTTTAATTTTAAGGCCCTGTAGAATACCTTTTAGATAATTTAATTCACTAATTAAAATACTTGTGAGGGTGGTTCACCTTTTTTGAATCTACAAACTAATATTTCGAGATGAATTCAACTCCATAATGATTAAAATAAGTGACACAAAATCATACCTAGTAACTCAAAGACCTTTTAGGAAAAGATTTTATATGTTTATCTAAATTATGATTATGTGAGGGCATAAAAAGTCTACCTAAAAAAACTTAATATATATAGTATTTCTATATATAGACATTCCATTTATAGATTGTATCTAAATGTAACTTTGCATAATTTAGATAATTTCACTCCAATAAAATAGTAATAGACTCGTTGGAACAAAATACACTTGATGGGTCTCCTACCATGGGTTTTGGATCATATCCAAGGGATCATAAGAATTATAAAATGTTCAATAATCCACTATAATACCATAGTATAATGAAAATTATAGAAGTTCAAATATGGAAATATAAGTTAAATTATCATCATGGAACTTTGGAACAAATGGTAATGATTTATAAATAATATGATCTTACATAATAGTGGAGTTTTATCCACATGTTTTGAAGATGTAACATTATTAACTATTAATATCTTTGGTAGTGGTCTAATAAACCTACACATTCGAATATATGGTGTATTTCAAACGTATATGTCTAGTTAAAATTTTTATCATATTTCTAAACTTGAAATTCTTCTCGGTCACTTATAATTTTTTTAGTGCCATTGTAACAAAAGCAATTTCTCCATTATAATCACTAAGACAAAACCTAATTATGCACAACCAAGCTCCTTAACTAGTGAATGCAGATGCCTCTTGATCAAAATTAACGAAGTTGTAATTTTGACATAAAGATTGTGTTAAGAGGCTATCTCTTTACATGAAGAATGCAAGCCATCATAGACTAAAACATCACATGCTGATTCAGATCCTAATAGGTTTTCACCGACAATTATTTTAGATGAACTTATTTTGACATTATCATGGGTTTGGATTAACAGTAGGTTTAATTATTGATTTACACTCTTTCACTTCACATAACCCCTCTTAGCCACACACACACACACACACACAAATTATATTAGTTATTAAATAAATATAATTGACATATAATAAATATCATAATATTTTGATATTAAACTAATTAATTATATATTAGAATTATATCTAGATTATATAATTTATAAATATATTTTAATATTTATTAATATCATTATATCGTATAATATATATGTTAATATAGGTTATAAATCAATATTATATAATATATATTTTAGTATAATATATTTCAATACATCTTTATATTGTTAATAGTATAGAAATAATATAATATTTTTAATATTAAATGAATTTTTATGACTTTAACATATTGTATAATGCCATGTAACATGCAAATGCATTGATTTTCTAATTCATTTAACATTATAGGGTTAAAAATATGATGACAAGTATGTATTTAAAATGATGCAGTACTTAACCATGTGCACAATAGATGAGGTAGATTATTTTGAAGACCAAATCTATTAAACATTAGTAATATTTGGTAGGCAATACAGATTAAATTAAAATTTAGAATCACATATCAAGAAGGTTAAATCACATATCATGAATCATTAAATTTGGTGTTTTAGATGACATTTGGCATGGGACATGGGGTCGTAAAGTAGGTGGACAATCAATTAATTTCAAGAAATACAATTGATTATTTTGTATTTTTTCAGGCTTGGTTACAAAATGACAACTCAATAATACATGGCCAAATCACATCAATGTAAAATCAATTAAATTGAAACTGGGAACTATAAGCAAATTTTAATCATATAAAATACAAAACTAGATCACTTAGGCATGGATAATAGCACCCAGCCTATAGGTTCTCTTTCTTGCTCACTCAACCCTTCTCAGCTATACTTTTATTGATTCTCAATCACCCATAACTTCCCAAACTTAGCTTTTGGAGATGGAGGAAACACTCTTAGACCCAGATCCATCGCCCCAGGGCTCATCCTCCTTGGATAATAGTGCCTAATTTGGACAAGAGCACTAAAATATAAGGGTGTCTTATTTCTACCACTATTGTCCAAGTTCACCATAGCACCAAACATTTATATTTTCTTGATTCCTTATCTCTTCCCTTATTAGCCTAATACAAGCTCATCTAACCCATGATCATCAATTTCCCTATAAAATGCCTTTCAATGTCATTTTAGAAGGGTTGGAACTCATTTTCGAATGAGATGAAATAGTACAAGCAAGTATACTCAAGCACTCTTCCCTATTCTTTGCATACAACCTTCCAATATTATTCAAAGCCTATTTAATTCATTACACAAATCCCTAATCATCCAAAGTACATTGTAGTTTGGAATTTAGTTGCATATATCACATATTTACATCAAGCACTTTAAATGGGAAACCTACATTAGCTTGATCCCTCTTCAAAGTATTTATATGTAGGCAATGTGCCCACACATAGGGTGTGAAGTGCATCTAGTGTATCTTTTACACACTAACCTCTTCTCTCTTTCCAATGTTTGTTATATAAGATTAAGTAACAAGAGCTCCTAAGGGTTTGGAAGATTGAATCAGACATACAACAAGCTCTATATGGAATCAGTATTTAATATTTCACTGCTATGGTTTTACAAGCCTATCGAGAAAAACCCAAAAAAATAGACCACCAAGACAACACCAGAAGTGGACAACAGCTCTAAAATGGGACAATAGCTTTGAAAAGTGGACTACAATGCCAAGTAAAAGGGCGTCTAGAGTTTGGCACTCTTGTCCAATCTATAAACAAAGTTTGTAATCCTATTTATGATAGTTCTCTATCCATTCATAACAATTTCCAAATCCCAAATCATCCTTTCCGACCTAGAATAAGCTAAATTTGATTTCTCTACACTTCTTTCTATGTTTAGAAAAGATAAAATACATAACTATTTTCATAAATTAGTAGGCTAATTAAGACACATTAATTACTGATATACATTTACTCAAACCTTTATTTGCTTAATAATTAGACACAAAATTCCCAAAAAAAATAAAACATTTGGTGAACTTGACTTACTTCAAACTTATGTACAAAAACCCTAAAAACCCTAGGGCTAATTATTTATTATTTTTTAAAATATTTTCTTTATTTTTATTTTAATTATAAATTAACAAATTACAAATTAATTTAATTATTTTTAATACATTCACCTAAAACGCTACTTTGCACATACTAGGTCCTATTTACGTAAAATCACTTTCAAACCACTACGAAAAATATATTTCTAGTTTTAGAAATATTTTTAGATTTTTCCTTACTTTTTCCGAATTAAAACTATAAATTTTCTATAAATTTTTCAAATCACTACACTAATATTGGAAAAATTCATTCAAAACCCTAAATGTATCAAATACATTCTTAGTTATTTTTCAATACTTTTTACATAATTTTCTAAAAATTTAGTTGCATATATAACTCAAAAAAATCAACTTCAAATTCAAAAGTTCATAGTTTTTTGCAAATTAAATTTCATAAATTTTTTTTAGTTGAATGTACTAGATCCTTGTTTATTGTTAAAGGAATCACCTTACATTCATACAAAATCCTTAGTTGAATGAACTAGCTCCTTTTTTATTGTTTGAGGTATCACCTTACATTCATACAAAATACCTAGTTTTATATACTTGCTCCTTTTTTGCTTATTAAGGTATCACCTTACATGTTTAACAACTTAGTAGACTTTTTATGCAAATCTCAAGTCACTATTTTTTAGATTTTGCATTTTTTTTATCCATCACTTTTTATTTCTAGCATATTGCCTATTAACACATATTTCAAAACATTTAAACACATTTGAAATTTTTTTCCTATTTTATTAATGGTTTCATATACCAATTTTGATGAAATTTATAAAAGAGAACTTCAATAACTCTTAACCAAACATCTAGATATGAAAGATGACATGTTTATAATTCTACAATAAGAACAACAAAAAATAACCAATGGGTAATCTTCTCAAACCATAGAAAAACAAATTATAAATGACACTATGTAGGCAACCATGTCTCAACAAGCCCCTATAGTATCCCAACCTTCTTATATGCTACTAGTTATAGCTAGTACAGCCCTATCTCCTAATATATAAACCCTTGTGCAAGAGATCTAATCTCTTCAATCCAAGGTATAACATCTTGAGCAAGGTACCACTAGACCTACATAGGTATCGGATTCTTTTACCCTTTTGCATACACCATTGACACATCACATTACTTTTACACCCTTGCCACAAGGATTTATTTAACCCAACCTTACTCTTTATGATGTAAAGCGTGACCCAGAGACACATTTGAAATTTTTTCATGTATAATGTTTGGATATATACCCAATATTTGATACTTACCAAACTCTTTTCACAGAGCCTAAAGTATCATTCTCTACAATGGTTTTATAGTCTACCAAGTTTACCAGTCACAACATTCAATTCTTTATCAAACATGTTCCTAGCACATTTTAGTATCAATATTGGTGATAAGGTCTCATAGGTACAGATTTTATAATAGAAAAAAATGCCAAATGAGCCTTTCATAGATTATGTTCTTAGATAAAAGATTGTTTTGGCTAAGTTAACTAGCCCCATGGGTGATCAAGAGTTATACGACATCCTCAAATAGAGACTTCTACTAGTATTGCATGAATCCATTATATTCAAAATATTCTCTTCATTCACCAAATTGTGTCATACACCTAAGGAAAGAGAAGTCAAGTTAATCTCAATGGGCTAACTCAAGTATTCAAGTACTTCAAACACAACAAACAAGAGTGATAATAGAGTCGCATACAAGGTAAAAATTAGTGACAATTAGAACTATAATCAACCAATAATCAATATAGATTCAAATACCCCTCAATGTGTGGTTTTATTAGCACCTCCTCATTGTGCATTTACCAATTTACTAGTTTCTCTAGATAAAGTTCTATAGTAATTATTAGAATGCAACATTATAACTTTCCCACCTATTCAAGAAACATATCCAACAAAGCCTCTTCCATGCGGATATGATCAATAGGCCTTTTTAAATTTTCACAGGGCACTAGGCCACATAACAAACAAATGCATCAGTTTATGACATAACATACAAGATTTGATAGATGATAATCTACTGAATTTAAGCACTTTATCTAAGCCTCTAAAGACAAATCCAACACAAGATAAGGATTTGAAAATATTTTTAAATCCATTTCCATTGCATTTAAAATAAGAGAAAGAGGATACATCATGTGTTCGTTGGACATACCATACACATTCTCCACTAGCTACATACCAATCATCTTTAGTTGAGACACATCCTTAGAGGGGCATGATAGGTCTGTATGAGTCCATAGTTCTAGCTAGACCTTTGATATATTTGTTAGAATAGGTGTGCACAAGTTATAATGCACCTTTTATCAGAGCACATATCCATAATCACCCTATCCATAGGGTACTCATTGACAATGGTTCTAGTCTTAATATGTGCACCTTCACACTACTACAACATTTGGGTTCTTCAGAGTAGGATATCACTCTAGTAGATATATTTATTAATGGTTTTAGCAGGAATGTTTAAAGTTAATTGGGTGAGAATGTACTTACATTACATGTTAGTCCTACACATGTGGCTACAGAATTCACTATAGTTCTTAGTGAAAAAGTTTTTGACATATTACTTGGTCAGCAATGGATTTGAAAACTCAAGGTAGTACCTTATACATTTCATAGATGTGTGAAGTAAATTCACACTAATTAGGCTATTACAGTTGGTAGAGTTCCTTATGAGTCACCATTCTACACTTTAGAGCCATCTACTAGCTTCAAATCACAAGATCCAATTATTCTACTGGTTTTAGCTTCTCCTCCATCTTTTGTTCTAGGTCCACTTCAGTATCAACCATAGTTATAGCATCTATCACCAATATGGATAGTTCATATAGCCCCACAACTTCAATATTCTAGGCATCTTCTAGCTATAGTATTCACACCTAGAGTAGTTACATTGTGATTTCATATAGTTACACAAAGAGCACCTATTCACAAAGCTTCTTCTCCTACTTTCAGATGAGTCTCTAAGAGCCCTACAATTGTATCCACTTCTTAGAGTCACAGGGGGATCCCACATTTGGCTTCCACTTTAGATATTTTAGAGTAGTTACAACTTTATTTACAATCTGAGTCATACACTCGTGGTCATGATCACACACAATCTCATTATTTGATATAGGATTCCATGACAAGGATTCTCATCTAAGACTCATTAGTTAGTATCATTACTTTCTAGAATTTATTATACATATATACTCTTTTGATTACTTTAACATATTTCAAATATTTTAAAATATACAAAAATAATCTAAAAAATTCAAAATATAAAAATGTTAATTTTTTTTTAAAAATTCCAAAAATATTTTGATTGTATGCATCATCCGTGCATTTCATTACTACTATCATGCTAGGATTTACATTTGTTATTTCATGCTATTGTATGTCAATTATATACATTGCCATGCTTCACTTGATCTTCTTTGAGTGTGTGCAGTGACATCCATCTACTTGATTTCTTCATTCTACCCATAGAAGGGGTATTCCTACTTCTACATTTGGAACACACATTGTTATACATACCTATTAGAGGAATCTTCTACATGAATACATGATCTAGGCTATGTCATTTCTACACCACACATTTTGAGTTATCATGTTGATATACATTACTTTATATCTTACATAGAATACTATATCGACATCTCACTAATATCTAGCACTTGTGTATTTCTTAGCATATACCTAGTCTTGTAATACACATGTTTTACATACTTTCACATTTGTTTTAATTAGTTAGATGTGTTTGTATCTTCCACTTCTTACATGATTTTTATGTTTTCTTAACGTATCTTGTGTGACTGTATTTTTAATTCCATCTTGTCTCATGCTTATGCCTTAAGACATTTGCCAATGTCCTTTACTTCTTTTTCATGTATGTGCCTTAGGACATTTACCAATGTCCTTTTTTTGCACTCCTCTATGTGAATTTAGCCTATGTTCCAACTTTTCTTATTTCACTTGTATTTGTATGAGGCATTCAAACATGACTTCCATGCTTGTTTTCAGTTTGAGTGACATGTGCCCATGTCCTTTGTTTACATGACGCCTTTGTCCATCTAATATTCTTTTTGCTTCTTGCTTGTTTCTTGTCAAATGTGTGTCATGCCATGATCCATATCATGCATTTACCTTGATTTATTGGATACCATGATGGACATCATGAGCTATCCCTCCAAACTAACAACTTACATTTTACATTTACAGTTCTAGTTTAGCACTTTATGCATGCTTTCACATTATTATATCTATCTAGGCATACACCTGTTGATCTAAAAATATCTATCAATAAAAAAATTTCTATATCTTGAAACAAATTGTAAAATATCAAATGTCATGTCATATATTTATTTAGCTTAACACACAGGACTCTTTTCTTCTGAGAGAAATCATTGCAGGTTCATCATTCCTATAGTCAAAAGAGGGGGCATCATACAAGGTATTTATTATAGAGATAGAAAAATTCCTATAAAAAAAAAATTTAAAATACTCAACATAGAATCCAAAGGTCAAACTGATCAATTCAAGGAAAAAAATAGGAATAGTCTTAGATCAACAGTGAGTTTTCACACTAAATAGTAGCACAAAAAATGGATAGTAGCACCAAAAATTAGATAGTAACACTAAGAATAAGGGTTTTCATAGTTTTTCACTCCTATACATGTATAAAAATACTTAAGGTTTCAAAAAATAGGCAAAAAATTTAGTTTAGGGATAGTTTTTGTACTTCTAGATCCATCATATTAAGTAGTTTGACCATAGTTTTCTTAGATGTATAGGGTTATCATGCATGAAATGATGGTTCTCACTTTAAATTTAGATTGGGTAGTTGGAATAACTTCTATATTAGATTCCATGTTCTAAACATCAATGATTTGGAGTAATGTGTATGACACATTGATCTTCTTTCATTTTTGAGTTTAGTTTATTCTAGGAATTCTCAGTAGTTAAATGCCTTACTACATCTGTAGGTGTTTAGAATCACATTTGAGTTAAAATTTCATACAAGTTTATCTTTTTGAGTACTTGAGTTCTTGAGCTAGATTTCATATATGCGTAGTACATCAATTTTAGAGTGGATTTCATACAAGCCTAATCTCCATCTTTCAAAATGGCCAAGAGTGGCCTAGTTTCCAACACACGTTCAGCTATCCACACCATAGTGTCTGATTTCTAGCAGATTCATGGGCTCTATGAGCCATCTCATATGACATCTATTTTTCAATGGTATCACTTCATTAACTTCACTTAGTTGGTAATGATGGAGCCAAAGGGCCAAACATTGAATTCTTTAGCCACCAATTTAGAGAGATTAGACATATAATCCAAACATTGATTAGCACACACATGATTCATTAACTTCATTTAGCTATAAATTATAGAGTGAAAGGGCTAGCCTTTTTATTCTTTAGCCACATATTTAGAGGGATTAGACACATAGTCCATACATCAATTAACACATGCATGATTTATTAACTTCACTTAATTAGTGATGATGGAGCCAAAGGGCCATCTTTTGCATTCTTCAGCCACATTTAAGAGAATTGAGCACTTAGCTCCATTCACGATATTACTCTAGACTCAACATAATCCAACACCATAATAGGTTTTATATTGGTTCACGTACCCGATGAGGTGGATTCATTCTACTCTCTTTCTTTACTCAATTTTTGTATGTTCTTATTTTAGATATAGTGTATCTAGTAAGAACTGATCTACTTCATGTTTTTATTTATAGATTCATACATCATAGTGTGCTCTATGCACATCCAACATCACATAGCTTCATGAGATTCCCCCGTATAAATAAATTTGGGTATGTTTTCTATTTTTCCTTTATCCTATAATTTTGCTTTGCTCCATCACTAGAATAAAGTGGGGGGACAAATGTAATTATATAAAATATAAAATTAGATGACTTGGGCATGGCTAATAACACCAACCTATATGTCCTCTTTATTTATCTCAACCCTTTTTGGCTATACTTCCATTGATTCTCAGTTACCTGTAGCTTCTCGAACATAGCTTTTGGAGACCTAAGCAATACTATCAAACCTAGATCCATCCCCTTAGGGCTCATCCTCCTTTGATAATAGTTCCCAATTTGGATAAGAGTTCCAAAATTCAAGGGTGTCCTATTTCTAATGTTGTTTTCTAAGTTCACTTTAACACCAAATGGTTACATTCTCTTGATTCTTTATCTTTCCCCTGTAAGCCTAATATAATCTCATCTAACCCATGATCATCATTTTATCTATAAAATGCCATTCAATGTTCATTTATAAGGGTTGACACTCATTTTCAAGTGAGACATAAGAATACAAGAAATTACACTTAATCACTCTTCCTTATTCTTTTCATACAGCCTTCTAATATTATTCAAAGCCTATTTAAGTCATTGCACCAGTCCCTAGTCATCCAAAGTAAATTCTAGTTTGACATTTAGTTGTATCCATCACACAATTACACCAAACACTTTAAATGGGAGAAGTAAATGAGCTTGATCCCTCTTCAAAGGTTTTTTATTTAGGTAGTGTCCCCACACATGGGGTGTGAAGTGCATCCAACATATCCTTTACACACTAAACCCTTCTCTCTTTCCCAGGTTTTCTATACAAGTTTAAGTACCAAGAGATCCTAAGGGTTTGGATTATTGAATCAAACACATAGTGAGCTCCATAAGGAATCAAGAATTGATATTTCACTACTAGGATATTACAATCCTATTGAAAAAAATCCAAAAAAATAGACCACTAGGACAACAACATTAAAAGTGGATAATAACTCCAAAAAGGGACAACTTTAAAAGATGCACTATAGCGCGAAGTAACAGGGTGTCTATAATTTAGTGCTCCTATCCAATCTAAAAATAAAGATATAGGTCCTGTTTATGAGAGTCTGATATCCCTTCATAGCAATTTATAGATCTTGAATCATCTATTTTGATCGAGAATAAGGTATTTTTGATTTCTCTATAGTTCTTGCTATTTTTAGAAAAGATAAAATACATATCTATTTGCACATATTAGTAGGCTAATTAAGACATATTAATTACCAATTTACATATAATTAGACCTTTATTTTCTTAGGATTTAAATACATAATTCCTAACAATATTAAAACACCAAGAAAATTTACTCTTGAAAAAACTATTTCAATACAATAATTATAAAAAATTTGTTTATCAAGATTATAGAAATTATATTATATCTATATATTGTTA